>CM069142.1:23501498-23586164 GCA_035221665.1 Okamejei kenojei | reverse complement strand
TGTATTATAAAATTATTAAATACTTTTTACTATCTCTCCACCATTGAATCACACCACCACATCTACACCCTACCCCAAAAATCTTCTCAACCTCAAAACACCAAATTTAATTATCATCTTACTCCCCATTACTACCCTCAATTTTTACCATTGGAACCGCCATCCCAGCTCTTCACATACACAAAGGCACCCTCTGTTAGCCCACAGCCCACCCCAACCCTACCAAAATGCTGATGAGAACTATTTTAAAGCTGGAAACAAATAAATTACTTACTCAAGCCACGACTGATGATGCAAAAAGGGGGTATCCATAGAAAGAACATTCCACCCTCCAGTGTAGCGAGAATGCATCTACTGCCACCTGCCCCTGCTCTGGTCCCATGCAACATTACATATCAGTAACTGTTGAATTGAGTCTGGAAGTAAACAAATCGATATCGATACTCCCATACCGAGTGACAATGTCATTAAACGCTTTATGATTCCAACTTCCATTCTGCGTGTTGTCAATGAATTTCCGTGACCTGGTGGTCCGCCACCATGTTGAATCTAGCTGGTAAGTAGGTATGACTGAAATCCAAATGTTTTCTTGTAATACACCAAGAGCCAAATACGGTTAGCCAATTTATCACAGGATACTGACGTGAATTCCCACCCATGTGATTAATATATGCCACCTGCTGATTGTTGTCAATCTGAAGTTAACATGCAAAAGATGCATATTCACACAATAAGCCTTCAACACATAGAGTGCTCCAGCACTCTAAGTAGTTAATACCATGTAACTGAAGAATTGATGACTCAACACTATCCATCTGCCCACCGCAGCTAGAGATGGTATTAGTAGCTCCCCATACTATAGCACTAGCATCAATTTGTAATAATAGCTGAAGGTTTTGTTTGACCAAAGTGTTACTGGAGCAACTGCGAATATTAGTTATCCACCATTGTAACTCAGAATGGTTTCAGCTGGCAATCGCATAGGTCCTGCTGAAGGACACAGACATGGATTTGAGTGCCTACGCCTTTGCACGATGTAGATTTGATAAACCAAAGGCCCAAATTGTGCACCCGGAAAAGGCATCCATACTAATTTTCCAATTATACTGGCTACTTGTCGAATAGAAGGTTGCTCCTTAACAATAAGATTGTTACAGGCTTCTATTAATTCTAATCTCTCGCCCCAAGGCAGAATCACAGAATAGAGTTAATGGTAAATCCCAAATAATCAATAACTCTACATGGTATCAACTTGGATTTAACTGGATTAACATGAGAGTGGCTTAAACAGCTAATTTGGCTAACTTCAGAGTTTTCCCTATGATTAGGATATCATCCAAGCGTGCTATTACAATATGATTTTGAGCTCGAAGTAGCCGCAGTACTGGTTCAATAATTTTTATAAATAATCTGGGCTGAAGTAACGTCATTAGGCAATATATGCTTTAAACTGCATATGTTGCCCCATCCAGCTAAACTTCAAATATCTCTGTGATCCCAGTAAATGGGTACCGAATAGTATGCATCTTTGAGATCAATGCATGCCATATAACTCCCTTTGGAAACCGTTATATTTTGGCAGTAACAAGGTTTTCCATTGAAATATTATACTGCACAAAGGATGAATTAGGCGGCATCCTCCATCCTTCTTTTGGCCTTGTAAAAATATTAGAAACAAATTGTGAGGTTCATGGCACGACTTCTCAATTACCCCTTTTGTGATATAAAGCTTGAATTTCAGCTGTACATCCAAACCTTCTGTGTGAAGAACAATGTCCGGTTTGGTTATACTTTGTGGTGGAAATGAATTGGGAAGGAATTCGATTGGAACTCATGTACACTGTGCAGTATAAAACGGATTCTGATGTTATCCAACGGCATTTATTCAACAACAAATTAATCCTCCCACCAACTTGAACTGATACACACACCCTATTTTTCCCCGGAAAGTATCAGACCCACCTACCTCCATGGTTACCAGTTGGGATTGATGGTTTTATTTCCGGCCCCTGAGGTTTGGGGGGTAGGGCTGAGGGAGTGCGCGAACTGCGCAGTCTTTCACGAGGGTCGTCTGGGGTCCTTGGCCTAAAAAAGACCTCTGCCCCAGAGTGTTCGGCCTTCTAGCTGCACCAGCTACAGCGAACCACGTGCTTTGAAGGGAGCGTAAGGGCTGCCTGCCGCTGGACATGATGAAGCTTTGCTTGTCGATGGTACCTTCATTAGCCGACAGCTTTCGCTCTAATTCTTCGTCCAATCCTGACCTGCTTAGGCAGATCTTCTCCGAACAAAAAATTTGTGGCTGTATACATTATGGCCCTGCACAGTCCCCGCAAACTTGGGATCCAGGGCAGGTCGGATGCATTTTTTTACGAAACAGTTTAATTTCAAAATGTGCGTTGCACATTAATGCCAAGGCATCCTGTTGCACATCAGACAAGGGACCACCCACCACAGACCTGGCAAAAGCGTGATGCCTGAAGCCAGCAACTTCAGGATTCTCTGGAGCTCAACTCCTGGGCTTTGATGCCTCCACCGATTAACCCCAATGGAGGCTGTTAACAGCCGGCACGTTTAATGAAGCACAATTGGCAGATGTGCGGTAACTTCATAATGTTTTCCACCATTACCTGTTTCCTGAGCTGGGTGTGATGCAAGGTAATTGATGCTCGTAGCCAATTCCTCATCCAGTGGCTCCCCTATTTGCGATGGTATCGCAAACTTTGATGCCATAGGAGGCAAATCTGCTTCACGCACCTCGTGCATCCTGGTATGCTCTCTGGTCCAAAACTGACCCCGTATGTTCCCCTCCTCAGAGAGGGAGACATTGTGCAGCCCTGAAACAGGCACCGCCGCGGGCCCCCGAGGAGACCCGCACAGCTATAACTCCGTTCCCTGGAGCATATCATGATGGCGCATCCTTTCCATCAGGTGCTCCATCCGGGTTAAATGCCCGAAGACGCTATCCATTGTAGGAGGCGAACCCCCCTGGCCTGACTCGTCCAAGTAAACAGGCCTTTCAGAATTTCTCTTGGCTCTCCCTCCTAGTGGGGTTGCCAAGGTGCTTTCGACAGGCTGGTCACTGGCCGCACCGCCAGGGACTCGGATGGCGAAATCGACGGCTGCCCGCTACCCGCACTCCCGCGGTCTTCCATAGCTGGTTTCCCTGCGGCCCGTCTGGACTTCACCCTGGATTTCTCCATAATAGTTCGCACTTGAAGTTCTGCAATCAAGAATTACCGAACAAAAACAACTTCAGAATAGTAAGATTAAACGAGAACTTACCAGTTTGAAGTTTGATCTTTATTTCATGAGGAGTTACGATGAGGGATTACGTGAAGAAGCCCCGCCAGGCGCATGCGCGTCATACTTCAAAGCAGTGGCGTGAAAACACAGTAACTATAGTCGAAGTGATATAGTAAGACTCAGAAGAGTAGAACTACCAGATGATCTTTGCGATTATGAGGGCTGGCAGCGGAGGGCACGTAATCCCTCATCATAACTTCTCATAAAATAAAGATCAAACTTCAAACTGTTAAGTTCTCGTTTAATCTTATTATTTTACATCGGAGTCACGTGAGTGACTATATGAAGATTTCAAAGCTCTGTGATTTCATGCCGTAGATCTATTCGAAACGACACACTGCTTCAGTTGACACAGTAGTGAACAAATAATGTAATGAACATTGCTCAAATTATTCAATAAACATTTTTTTAATAACAATAAAGAAAAAAACAGTAATAACCCCTCTATCCCAGGGGGAAATTACAAATGAAATTTAGAAAAGAAATCAAACGGAACCCTAAACAGCATGCCCAAAACCTTGCACTGTCAGGACAGGTTTGTCATAAAACTTGGAGAAGGTTGCCTCCCTAGACCATCCTGCGGCCCTGAGGATTTGATCTAGAGGCACGTCCTGTGCTTTCGCTGCGGATGTTGATGCCACCCTGGTGGAGTGAGATTTAAACACATGAATGTCTACTCCAACACAATCCAAAACATGTTTTAACCATCTAGAAATAGTTTTCACTAACACCTTTTTATTAGTTTTTTTTTTTAAGTACACATAGCGTTTGGTCAACGGGGTATGCTTTAAAGCTTAGTTTGGTTCCAGCCATTCCTGGCCTGCTTTGTTTGATTAAATCATATACATAAAACGTCACGTTATCTACAGAAGAATACATGCAATCCAGTTGAGCTTTTGCGATGTTTGAACGTGTTGCGCTGATACTAGCGCCATGAGCATAGCCACTTTAAGTGTTAACTACCGAAAAGATAGTGACGTGATTGGAGCCCATTGCCGAAGCAGTGTGAGCACTATACTGACATCCCAGATTTCTTTATATCTAGGCTTAGGAGGGTTTTTGTTAAAGATACCTCTCATGAATCGGGACACTAACGGATGAGACCCAATAGATTGTTGTTCTGAAAACTGCCCTAAATAGGAGGACAAAGCACTCCGAGCACTATTTTGGTGAGACATTGCCTGATGAGGCAAAATGTAGCGAGAATGCATCCACTGCTACTGCTCCTGGATCTGGTTCCCATGAAACATAATTAGGCAACTGGTGATTTAGCCTGGATGCAAACAGATCTATATCTGGCAAGCCATAGCGGCTGACAATCATTTTAAAAATATCAGGATTTAGCATCCATTCTATGTTGTCATTACATTTCCATGGCCTGGTGTCCGCCACCACATTATCTCTACCTGGTAGGTGGATAGCTGAGACCCAGATATTTCTGGAAATGCACCAGTCCCGAATGAGGTTAGCCTGATTATCACATGATACTGACCTTATTCCTCCCATGTGATTGATATAAGCAACAGCCATGGTATTGTCAATCTGGAGCTGAACATGTAAATCATTCATTGCAGAACAATATGCTTTTAATCCATAGAATGCACCCAGCAATTGTAAGTAATTTATACCATGCCTTTGCAGGACTAATTCCTCTTGCACACTCCATCTACCACCACAGCTAGACACGCTGTCCATGGCTCCCCATCCCAAAGCACTGACATCTGTTTGTAAAACCACTGAAGGTTGTTGAGAAAAAATATTTTTGGTACTTCGTGCGAGATTGATTATCCACCATTGCAATTCGGCGATGGCTTTGGCTGGCAACTGCATTGGTCTGTCGAAATGACCTGCATGTTCTTTAAGCGCTTGTTCTCTAGCTCGTTGCAAACTTTCATTGTGCAGAGGTCCAAACTGCACTGCAGGGAAAGCCGCCACAAATTTACCAATAACACTGGCTACTTGCCGGATGGAGGATTGTTGCTCTTCTACAAGACTGCTACAGACCTCCATGATTTCAACAGCCTTGACCACAGGTAAAGTCACTGACATATCAACTGAATCAATGACGAACCCCAAATAATTAATTTTTTGGGATGGTACCAGCTTGGATTTTGTTGGATGAATGAGAAAACCTAACCTCTCAAACAGGTGTGGTTGCTGAAACTGACTCCTCAGCTGCTTCCTGAGTGTTGCTTATAATTAAAATATCATCTAAATAAGCCATCACAATGTGATTCTGGGCACGAAGTAGCGCCAGAACTGGTTTTTACAATCCACGGTACTGATGATGAATTGGTACTGAATAATATGCATCTTTCAGATTTATAGTTGCCATATAACAACCTTTTGATAACAGCTGTTTAGCAGTACTGAAAGTGTCCATTTTAAAATGCCTATACTGGACATAGGAATTTAACTGGGTTAGGTCTAGAATGACTCGACACCTACCATCTTTTTTCTGTCTGTGGAATATATTGGACACAAATTGTTGAGGACAATATACCGTCTTCTCAATTACCCCTTTTTGGGATCAAACCCCAATTTCATCATTCACCTACAGAGTTTCTGGTCTAGAAAAAAACAATACCCAGCTAGGCATATTTTGTGTAGGTGGATGTGTTCCTGACATAACCTCAATTTGAGACCCTGAGACACTGTCCAGTATAAACAGATCAGATGTTAAGGAGCACCATTCATCATAAAAGAATTGCAACCTACCTCCAACCGGAGATTGTTCCCCAGAAGATTTATCCTGGACTGAATCAGTTACCCATACCTCCATAGTCGACCTTGAACTTCTCACTCTTCTGGCCATGTTGGGGTTGTAATTGGAGTACGCAGGTGGATATGGACGGCGTCCAACTAGTAACACTCTACTTGGGCCAGCTCCAGCATCTGATGCCCGTCTGGTTGAAAAAGACCTGCGAGGTGGTATCCTGGCCGAGGGTATGTAGGTTTTCATGAGGCCAATAGTTTTGGTCTCTTCCTCTAAGTCTCGCCAAATAAGAAATTTGGTGCCTGAACATTAGAGGACCTACAAAGAGCTGCGAAGCGTGGGTTTAACATTGGTTTGATTGCAATTTTCCAGATACAGTCGATCTCGAAATGAGCATTGCACAGCAGGGCCAACATATCCTGCTGTGTTCCCGACATTGGTGCCCCTTGGACCATTTTCCCAAAAGCCTGTCCCCACTAATTTGGGGACTCTCTGGAAACGGAGCTCCTGCCCCCTCATCGATGCGCTCATTTGTGCCCAGATTGCCGAGTTCACGGTGGGCACCTTGAGCGACGCACAGTTAACAGGTGTCTGGTAACGCGTTCCGTCGTCTGTTCCATGATGGAATCCTGGAGCTGGTGAGTGGCCCATGGGGTAGTTTATATTGCAAGACAGATTTTTCCTCCATTGTCTTCCTCCAGTACCCTCCGGAATGCAACAATTCTAGCCACATCTGGGACGACCTGGAGCAACGCGGCTGTGTGTATGTACAAGAAGCAGGCACCAACTCAGGGGTCAGACTCCTCCTGCCCAGGCTCTCCCAATTATTGGTAGGGAGGTCGCTACCAGCCCTAAACAAGGAGCTGGTGAGGTGATTCCCATTGGAACTCATCGCGTTCAAGTCTCGCCATATGGGCCTCTGCCTAGGCTGTTTGGGGAATCCTGGGGGTTATGCGACCCCGCTTTGAATACTTCATGGCTCATCATAGTATGAAGCATTTGTTCCATTTTGTCTAGACATCCCCAGACCTTCTTGTTGGAAGGAGGGGAGTCTTCTTGGTAAGACTCGTCAGAATAAACAGGCCTGACTGATTTCCGTTTACCTTTCTCCCTGCTGGAGTGGCCACAGCGCCCAGAGGCACCGGAGTGAATGGAGGCAGTTGAGCCGCCGGCGGTTCTGCAGTCGGCGTCGGAACCGGCATTATCGCAGCCGGTATCTCCCTACCCGATCTGCGAGTACTAACCGCGGTCCCGCGAGTAAAACTCTTACTATGGACGGCAGACTTTTTAACAACTTTCTCCATGTTGAAAATATTCCCGCTGGCTCCTGAACCAGTCTCACAGAGTTTTAATACCCACAGAAAGTTTTAAAATCACTTACCTACCGGTTTACTACTTACCGGTGGTGGAGCTGCGCTCTACAGCCCTTCAGTGCAACATGCATCGGACTTAATGACTCGCATGCACCTGATGGGGCTTCTTCACATAGTCACTCACGTGACTCCGAAGTAAAATAAGTTTTAACACTTACCTGTAGGGTTTTTAAACTTACCGCTGGCGGAGCGACGCACCTGCCAGCCAGTCGTGCTCAATGCGTTAGACTTAATGACGCGCATGCGGGCTGGCGGGCTTCTTCACGTAGTCACTCACGTGACTCCAAAGTAAAATAACAAGATAAAATTCAGTGCGATAAAAGGGAGTGCAAAAGTCTCCAATGAGGTAGATAGTAGCTCAGGGATGTTAGGAGCTATAGGTTACCTAGTCATAGATGGAGTTTAGTTGTTCTCTTTATAAAGAAATACAAACTACAGCAAACAGAATTTATGATCTATTCCTACAGCAACATCTCCTGATAAAAGATGGGTGATTTCCACAGGAATCATGAATAAACAAGAGATTATTACTTTGTTCAGATTATATGTGAAACATTGCAAAGAGCAATGCAGTCTCCAGCTGTGATTAAAGTGGGTATTTTACTTCGGAGTCACGTGAGCGACCACGTGAAGAAGGCCCGCCTGGCGCTGGAACGGCATTACGTCGACGCTGACGGCAGAAGCAGGAGCTGCACAGACAGCTCCTCGACAGCGGTAGGTTCGGAACCGGCAGGTAAGTGCAGTTGAAAAATTTTTTTAGGACTGGAAAACTCCGTGCCTGGTGGAAACCAGGATTTTAAAGGTTTTTAAAAACAAACTAAAAGTTTAAATTGAACAAAAATACTCTGTTAAAATAACGGAGTTTTGAAAAGAACGTCCCAGGGGAATACCCAGCGATCCGGACGAGAAGATTAATTACGGCCGCCGTTCCGATACTGGTACCGTTAAAATTACGGTAGAGAGGTAAAAATGCTCCACAATCTTTTGGCAGGAATTTTAAAGTCAGAAAGGCTGTACTTTAAAAAAGTTAATAAAAAATCGTGATATGGAGAAAGTACTCCAAAATAAAAAAAAGAGGACAAGGGTCACAGTACCCAAACAGCCCAAAAAAGACCCCTGAGGGGTTTGAATATACAAAATACAGGCTATGTGCCAAATTGAGAATTGAACCCTGGATTAGGGTTGAGGAAGTCTCTTTGATATAATTCCAAGTGGATCGGCTGCAATAGACAGACCCTGCAAGTGGGAGGATGTGAATTATGAATGCACACCACAAATTAAAAAAGTGAGGCCAGATGTTGCCTGAGATAGCAAAAGATTTTGCTATATCTAAAGAGTGGTGAGGCTATGGAAGAAAACCTAGCTGCCAACATATAATTATATGGATCTCACCAACTTCAAGAAATACGATAAAACCTTTATGTTTTAATTAAAATATCAACGGTAAAAATCGTTTATAAATATCCATGTCTCAAATAATATGAGATATAAGAAATACAATTTCAAAGTATTTTCAAAATGGTGCAAATAATAATACTTTCAAAATTAAAATAAATGCCATCAGTTGTGGAGCTCAATATGCAGAAATATATATAAATTTACCGAATCTGCACTATAGTTTGCAGATCACTTAAAAATCAGGGATAATAAACTCCTATTATTATAGAATAAACTGCGTTATGATAAATCAACAGATATAAATTACAAAAGAACAGACAACTGATCTTTAAACTTTGGGAGAAAACTATGAGATCCAATTGAAAAATTTAGATAATGGATCAAAACAAGGCAAATATCTTGTAACATTCCGGTGAAAAAAAAAAAAAAACTATGATCCAATAAAGCTTTGATATTGGTCAAACAAAGGCAGAATGGTATAATCCTCAAACATAGCCTTATCTAAACCTATATAATTGGGGAAAGAAGGCTTGGAAGTAGCGGTTTGAAAAGGTGCAAACATCTGTTACAAAATTTAAGTTCATGAAATCTCCAATTATGGGGGATTACAGTGTAATTATGATTGTTTAACCATAATATCTAAGGAAGGATTGGTTCACCTGTATAAGAAAAACTTTAAAAAAATTGATTTCAGTTTTGCCTCAAGTAATTTATTAAGAAGGGGTACATACATGTAAGAATATAAAAATTACCTCATTGTAAAGATTTCATGGTATAAAAACCATACAAAAACATCATATATTTTCACTTTCCACAGTGTAAGAAAATGGAAACACTAGAACATTGGAAAAACTGTTTGTGATTAAACAAAGTGTTAATCAATATTACAGGTGCTTGAAATTAATTTAAGTGGGTCAAGCTGTGCAAGTTAAAACATTGTCCAAACAATCAATCAGTTCAAGCTGTTAAACCGAACACTGAAAGGAACAATTATACAGATAAAATTGAGATCAGCGATTCTTGCCCTAATGAGGTTCATGGTCATCGGGTTTTTCTCGATTACATTTAAATTGGGAAGAGAGAAGACAGCTGCAAATAGTGCCGCCATTACAAACCTGGGTGTAGTAAGGACCCTGACCCATTACATAAAGCATATGCTCAGGCATTAATACACAATTTATAAATTACTATTCAGAATTCAGAATTAATTCAAGCAACCATAAGAGGAGGGGGGGGGGGGGTGGGGGAATTGTTCCATGATACAAATATTCAATTTGTATGTCAACATACTTTGTCCCTCATTAGGGATTAGGTAAAAAATAAATAAAGTTCCAAAAGAAGGAATACAGATGTCTTATAAGAATATGTATGCTTTGTGAAGAGGCTTATACAAAATATCAAATGATACGTTTATCATTATTAAATAATGTAAAAAAGGTTCATAAGCTGCTCAACTATAAGATTAACAGCTGTTGCAAACTGAAGCCAAGTGTATTACAGATGATGTACATCTTCTTGAATGTTGGGTAAAGATAAGAATATTATCTTTCTATAACAATAATTTATATTCTCTTGTTCCGGACGCAGACAGTAATACCAGGCGAACATAAATGGTTTGTCCCTAAAAATTTTCCAACATTCGTATTAATTGTTGAGTATAAGGATTTATGGATTAAAAAAGATCGATTGTTTATTATGGAACTGTCCATGTCGTATCAAGATGAAACAATGCCACGCGTGGGCATATGTTATCAATGGTCAAATTTGGGAAGAAAAACATATTGTCATATTTTGCAATTAACCGTACTGATTAATCTGGTTTTGTTATACAGATTAAATCGCCACTGATCTTTCAAATGTTTCTTGTGGGTCACAAGATAGTCAATACAAATCATGGGATTACTAAGTAAATCAGAATGTGGCATATTTTGAAAGTTTAAGTCCACCTTTTTATCTCTAAGGAAGAGACAATGGTAATCGGGAGATAACAAATTTGGAGAAAAAACATATTGTCATTATTATGGATTACTTACAATTAATTCTGATTGCATACAGATTAAATCACGGATCTTTCGAGATATTTTCTTGGGGTAAACCAGAACAGTGAAGGTGGATGCTTTTCTCCCCAATTACATGAGGAAAAGATTTCCTTTGTGTTTCCTTCAATTATTGTTTAATAGGGCAGTGTCTGATGAAAATGTAGCGGGACCACTGCCAGAGGCATTTTGGTGCCTAATACAGCCTGTATGGTTTCATAAATATTGTGTGATTTTGAACTGCTAGTGATGATTCATAGTGGCAGCAATTTATTGAAGTCAAAAAAAAAAAAAAAAAAAAGAAAAGGGGTCTCGACCTAGGTCGTTGCCTGTTCTCCCTTCGCTCTGTTGGATGCAGTTGCACCCACTGGGATCTCCAGGTTTGAGAAACCCTGCAGTAATTTATTGTTGTACAAAAAACCTCCATGACATGAAAATATAAATTTTACTATCTACAGGTTTACCAGACCAATCACAACAGCTGAATGGTCAAAGAAGTCTATGAATGTTAACCAATATAACAATATATCATAAAATAATTATGTATAAAGAAGTGTTATACCTGCAATTTTCAGAAATAAGTCTAAAAAACAATATTTTGTTATAAGAAATTGGAGGTCTGTATATACAGTAAAGTTATTTTATCAATATTAGATATATGTGAATATCCTTGTGGATTGCATTTTCTAAGTATCTAATTGATAAAGCCAATTATAGGGCTCAGAGTGTTACCGTCTTATAAACGGACAATATATTAACCAAGAAGTTATCAGATGCATTCATAATATCCCATATGGAAAGGGATATATATGTAAATTTTAATAAATATATATATATATGTGTGTGTGTATATATAATATATATAGCATATATATATAGTATATATACAATATATATCTATATATATATATGATATGTATATATGTGTATATGTATATATAATCTGTCCAAAATTGTAAAAAATATAAAGGCAGGAGATAAATAATCTTGAAATGCCTTAAGAAATGGACTCTAACTCTATCTATGATTCAAAAAACTTGAACATTGAAAATAAATAATTCTGATAACTTTAGTATCAATATAAAGAGTGCAAACATTGCAAATGTTACGTTATAATTGCAATGTGGATACAAATTGCATTATATATATGTTTTATGCAATTACCAACAAAGCACACCAAGAAGACCTGAAACGAAGGTTGTAAACTATAAGCATAACCCTGCCGGCTTTAAGTTGTGTGTGTGTGTGTGTGTGTGAACATTGATGTAAAAATGTTGCAGTAGGTAAGGAGTCTCTGTGGCAATGAGACTGCTTATTACACACAAAAAGCCACCATTGGGTTCAGTAAAAATTGATGGTTATAGAGGAATGAATTTCTAGATGGTTAAAAATTGGATACATTCATATGTAGGAACTAGACACTGAAAGGTGGAAAAACACTCTGTTAATGAGGAAAAATACATTCACAGGAATGGCACAGGATGAGCCACTCGAGCAAAGATGCAAGGCCGCAGGAGGCTGTAGATTACTGTTATAGTAAAAAGGGAACCAGTCATGGTGTCAGATTTAGACACGCAATGTTCGGTTCGTTCTCTATAATTGTTGCTTTTTGTCATGCCATAAAAATATATATAATCAATTGGTATTTGTGATAAACTTGCCTTTCAATGGAAAGGGCATTATTTTCATGTTTTATAATGTGAAATAATTTAATCACATAACTTGAGGCAATGTTTGGGGAAAATGTGTTATTCGCTCGTATATTGTGTTAAATGAGCCCGTACTGTCGTATGGAATAAATTCTAACGACACGAAACGAAAAACACAGACAGCTTCAAACTCTTCACGTGGTCACTCACGTGACTCCGAAGTAAAATAGTAAGATTAAACTGAGAACTTACCAGTTCAAGTTTGATCGTATTTATTATGATGGAGTAACGATGAGGGATTACGTGCCCTCCACTCCCCACCCTCATAAAATAAATGATCATCTGGTAGTTCTAAATCTATAATGAGCCTTACTATCTTACTCCGGCTATTTGTGTTCTGTGTTTTTCATGCCACTGCTTTGAAGTATGCCGTTCCAGCGCCAGGCGGGCCTTCTTGGATATTCTAAAAAAAATAAATGTTTTTTTTTACGTAATGTTTTTCCCCCCCCCCCCTCATCGTTACTCCTCATAAAATAACGATCAAACTTCGAACTGGTAAGTTCTCGTTTAATCTTACTATTACCCATCAGTTCCATTCTGAAAGGAACTGTTGTGTTACCATAGGTACAATAGCTCACAAAGACAGCAGAGAGACAGCTTGGGCTACAGTTAGACTGTCAGTGATTGATACAAAGATAAAGATTGTTAACAATTTAATGCTGATGTGTAAAATAAAGTAGCAGCCAATTTAGTTAAACAAAACTGCACACGCAATGATATAGAGTCATACAGTGTGGAAACAGGCCCTTTGGCCCAACTCGGCCACACCGACCAACATGTCCCATCTCCATTAGTCCCACTTTCATGTGTTTGGCCCACATCCCTCTAAACCTGTCCTATCCATGTACCATCAAGGTACCATGTAAGATCAAGGTATAATCAATATTTGAGGTAAAGATAAATATGATTCCAAACACCAGGGGCAACTTTCTTGTTCTTCTTTGAACTAGTATCATGGATTCTTTGTCCATCTGCACAGTGGCGCAGCTGTAGAGACCCGGGTTCAATCCTAACTACGGGTGCTTGTCTGTACGGAGTTTGTACGTTCTCTTTGTGACCGCATGTGATTTCTCCGGGAGCCACAGTTTCTTCCCACACTCCAATGACATTCAGATTTGTAGTAAGATTTGTGGCTTCTGTAAAATTATCAATTGTTCCTAGTATGTAGGATAGCATTATTACGGCGATCGCTGGTCAATGCGGAATTGGTGGGCTGAAGGGCCTGCTTCCGCGCTGTATCTCCTAAGTCTAAAATCTGAAAAGGGGTGAAGAGATCTCATTTTGATGTTTAATCTGAATATCACCACTTCTGATGGTGCAACCTGGTACATGTGACAATAATAAAGCTAAACCTAAAACTAGATGAGATGGACTCAGGTAGGGCAGAGTCGGTTAATGTGACAGAGGTGACAATAGGTGTCATTGTTAATGATCCCATGGATATGGTCCACAGCTCACTGTGGGGACAAATATAACGCCAAGCATCCTTTCTATGTCAGCATCCTTTCTATGCCAGAGTGTGGCATGGAGCTAGTGAGTAAGTGACAAAGTTCATGATCGGGACTGAAGTCAACACCTTTTAGATTCTTCATGCTTGGTTTGAGCTCATTGTGTCCAAATGTTAGAAATGGTGTCTGATCACTTTGAGATAGGCTGCATCCCAGATAGGCTGCATCCCAGAGTACTTAAGGAAGTAGCTCAGGAAATAGTGGATGCATTAGTGATAATCTTTCAAAACTCTTTAGATTCTGGAGTAGTTCCTGAGGATTGGCGGGTAGCAAATGTAACCCCTCTTTTTAAGAAGGGAGGGAGAGAGAAAACGGGGAATTACAGACCAGTTAGTCTAACATCGGTAGTGGGGAAACTGCTAGAGTCAGTTATTAAAGATGGGATAGCAGCACATTTGGAAAGTGGTGAAATCATTGGACAAAGTCAGCATGGATTTACAAAAGTAAATCATGTCTGACGAAATCTTGTGGAATTTTTCGAGGATGTAACTAGTAGCGTGGATAAGGGAGAACCAGTGGATGTGGTATATCTGGACTTCCAGAAGGCTTTTCGACAAGGTCCCACATAAAGAGATTAGTATACAAACTTAAAGCATACGGTATTAGGGGTTCAGTATTGATGTGGATAGAGAACTGGCTGGCAAACAGGAAGCAAAGAGTAGGAGTAAACGGGTCCTTTTCACAATGGCAGGCAGTGACTAGTGGGGTACCGCAGGGCTCAGTGCTGGGACCCCAGCTATTTACAATATATTATTAATGATCTGGATGAGGGAATTGAAGGCAATATCTCCAAGTTTGCGGATGACACTAAGCTGGGGGGCAGTGTTCGCTGTGAGGAGGATGCTAGGAGACTGCAAGGTGACTTGGATAGCTGGGTGAGTGGGCAAATGTTTGGCAGATCAGTATAATGTGGATAAATGTGAGGTATCCACTTTGGTGGCAAAAAACAGGAAAGCAGACTATTATTTAAATGGTGGCCGATTAGGAAAAGGGGGAGATGCAGCGAGACCTGGGTGTCATGGTACACCAGTCATTGAAAGTAGGCATGCAGTGCAGCAGGCAGTGAAAAAAAGTGAATGGTATGTTAGCTTTCATAGCAAAAGGATTTGAGTACAGGAGCAGGGAGGTTCTACTTCAGTTGTACAGGGTCTTGGTGAGACCACACCTGGAGTATTGCGTACAGTTTTGGTCTCCAAATCTGAGGAAGGACATTATTGCCATAGAGGGAGTGCAGAGAAGGTTCACCAGACTGATTCCTGGGATGTCAGGACTGTCTTATGAAGAACGACTGGATAGACTCGGTTTATACTCTCTGGAATTTAGGAGATTGAGAGGGGATCTTATAGAAACTTACAAAATTCTTAAGGGGTTGGACAGGCTACATGCAGGAAGATTGTTCCGATGTTGGGAAGTCCAGGACAAGGGGTCACAGCTTAAGGATAAGGGGGAAATCCTTTAAGACCGAGATGAGAAAGACTTTTTTCACACAGAGAGTGGTGAGTCTCTGGAACTCTCTGCCACAGAGGGTAGTTGAGGCCAGTTCATTGGCTATATTTAAGAGTGAGTTGGATGTGGCCCTTGTGGCTAAGGGGATCAGAGGGTATGGAGAGAAGGCAGGTACGGGATACTGAGTTGGATGATCAGCCATGATCATATTGAATGGCGGTGCAGGCTCGAAGGGCTGAATGGCCTACTCCTGCACCTAATTTCTATGTTTCTATGTTTCTATGAGATGGAGGGTTCAGGAGGTGTGATGCTGAGATCGAGTGGAGGCAAAGTATTGCGGCAGTAGAGTTGCTGCCTTACTCTGCCAGTGACCTGGGTTTGATCCTGACTATGAGTGCTGCCTGTAAGGAGTTTGTATGTTCTCCCCGTGACAGCTTGGGTTTTGCTCATTGTACATTAATTGGCTTCTGTAAAATTGTCCCTAATCTCTAGGATAGAACTAGTGTACAGGGATCGCTGCTCCACGCGGACCCGGTGGGCCGAAGGGCCTGTTTCCATGCTGTATCACTAAAACAATATAGAGCTGCTGACCATCTGAGTGGATTTGAAGACTGGTATCCTGTTTATGGCGGATGTTGCCAGCAGAAGATGGGGAAAAAGGACAGGACTAGGGTGTGATCATTGGCAACATCTAAAGCAGCACTGTGGAAATTGAAAGGCGAGGCAGAGTTATTGGAAGACAAAGTCTTTGGGCTGAATACAGACACAAAGTGCTGGAGTAACCTAGCGGGGAAGGCAGCATTTCTGGAGGAAAAGAATGGGTGACGTTTCGGGTGTGGACCCTTCTTCAGACTGAAAATGTTCTGTGGATTAAAAGTACTGAATCGAGCCTGCGATGGCTGATGGTTCAAAAAGAGCTGCCAGCATTTGGCTTCTCACCGGGGAGTAAATCCTGGAAGTACATGGATATACAAGAATGTGGTGAGCGGCAACTGATTGCCACATCTGTCACTCTGCTCCATCAACTGGCTGTACACTGGGAATAATCCTCTCTGCTGATTCATTTATTTGGGAATTCCCAATCCCACTGATTAGAAAGAAAAAAATTATAGCAAGGAGAGTTTATGAATTCATTTTAAGATTAGTTTAGTTACAGCGTGGAAACAGGGCCCTTTGCCGCAACGAATCTTTGCCGACCAGTGATCCCCGCATATTAACACCATCCTACACACACTAGGAACACAATTTATATTTATACAAAGCCAATTAACGTACAAACCTGCCCGTCTTTGGTGTGTGGGAGGAAACCAACGATCTCAGAGAAAACCCACGCGGTCACGGGGAGAACGTACAAACTCCGTCCAGACAGCACCTGTAGTCGCGATCGAACCCGGGCCTCTGCTGCTGAAAGTGCTGTAAGGCAACAGCTCTACTGCTGCGCCACTGTGCCACCCTTTAAATTCCTTTTCTCATTTCTTTCAACATGTTTAATGTTTGTATTTTACTTACTTACTGTGATCTTAATAGTTTTTAATGTCTCTAAGTAAGGTGCGTGGTCTTGGACATTGCTGAGATCATGATGGCACCCATGATCCATGGTCATGATCCATAATCGCAGATGGCACCCAAGCCACATGACTCTTTGAGTGCTGGTCACAGAGGTGGATCTGCAATCACACATTACAATGTTATACCTCCCAATGTGTATGGTGTGGAGAGGGCTGATATTGTGCAGGGGTGGCAGGTATTGAAGCAGGGGAGAAAAGGTTTCAATGTGAGAATGCTGGAGAGTCAACGTGTGTAGCCATCACCACCTGGTTTAAATAAGTGTTTGGGTATCAGGTACCTTGGGTGGCAATTCCTGACTTTAGACTTTAGACAAAGAGTGTGGAAACAGGCCCTTCGACTCAGCGAGTCTGTGCCGACCAGCAATCACCCCGTTCACTAGCACTATCCTACATACTAGGGACAATTTACAGAAACCAACTAACCTACAAACCGGAGCATCTGGAGAACACCGGAGCATCTGGAGAACACACACGCAGCCACAGGGAGAATGTATAAATTCTGTACATGCAGCAACTCTACCGTTGTGCCACTGCGCCGACTGTAGGCTGAATTCAGATCAATTTGCTTCCATAACTGCAACTGCATAGAAGAGATTACAAACAGGAAGAGTGTGGTTCCCACTCAGTTGCACCACAGTGGAGAGGTTCTAAGGGAGGATGATTTGCGCAGATGCGTAGATCTGAAAGGAGTTCATGAAGAATAAAAAGACATGAAGCTTTTCATGTGTCTATCATGGATTACCTTCATCAGGACATCATTAATGACTTTAGTTACAGCCATTTCAGTACAGTGTGTAGAACTGAAACCTCATGGAGGGATTCAGACTAGGAGTCATGGGAAAAGGTGGCACATATTTGGGAGACAAAGGCATGCTTAAGTCGAAAGTGTAATTGGAAAGTGGAGGACATTTGTATGGATGTTGAGTTTCTAAAGAAAAGGGGTGAAGATAGAAGGTTGAAAAGAAGATGCTCTATCAATTGAGAGAAAAGTTAACAATATTAGCCAACCTGGGATGGTATGGGAGCAGTGCCTGGAGATAAAATGGAAGCAGGAGATGGATTTCTGATCCCTCCAGCTTACCAACGCACATTACATCTCTCGTTGGTAATAGTCTCGTCCTCATGCTGGTATTTTGGCTAGAATCCAAAATGAAACCTCATTGAAATAATGTGGATCATATTTGTCATTGAAACACAGGGACTCCAACTATTATGAACATAACGAGATCTCATTTTCCTTGGAAGCAGCTATGCATTTGCGTAACATTTATTTTTGTATTATTTCATCACAACATTATTTTTATTTTGCTGCTGGGGGAATTGGAGCACATTTTGTAGATTGAAATGGATCTTTTGCAGTATTTCAAATATAAATTACAAATGAAATCCCCAGAGAAGGTTTGAGCAGATTTTGCTGCTATTTAGCTATTTACTGGAATTTCAGTCAAATGAGCTGCTCATTATACTGACTAGAGTTTAAAAGCAAACTCTAATAGGTTGTCAAGTTTAACATGTTTCTAAAACAGCCCGATTTGAATGAATAAAACATCAACTTACAAGCACAATGAGCCACAAAACAAAATGAAATTCTGCAAATAACTTATGTGTCAATATAATAACCCGTCTGGATTTTCAGGTGACAAATTAAACTGCTGTTGCTGAAATCTAGAACAAATTTGGATATGGAGAGAACAGAGGCATATGGATTACGTGCAGGCAGGTAAGAGTTGATCTCGGCTGTTTATGTGCTGTCCCGTTGTATGTTCTAATCATTGAACAACAGGTCAAACAGCATCTGTCAAGTCAAGATGAAAGATGTAAATTGATGTTTCAGGTCGAGATCTGGCATAATTTTCTGGAATTTGATTCTTCTGTGTCAATCAGCTTAGTTAAGTTTGCTACACATTTTAGCAGCCAGGTTTTGTGATTTTAACTCATTTTGCTTTTATCAGTTTAAAAACTCTAACATCCCTTTGTAACGTACAAGGACCTGGACAGAAAAATCAATATTTCCTGATTGAAAATTGTTAAGAAACACATGTCTCAGTATATCTGCCTTTACCTGTGTTCTTATAGGTATGGTGGAGATAGGAGATGGGGTGGACAGGAGTCAGTTTCAGATTTATTTCAGAATTCGTGTGTACAGTACAGAATCTTGTCTACCACTTCAAACAGAAAGTTTGTGCTGCAGGAGTTTAGTCCAAAATTGGTTTAATTTGAAAATCGTAGAATCATTGTGGCACAGAAAGAGGCCATTTGGCCCACTGATTGTGTTGGCTCCTAGCTGAGTAATTCCATCTAACTCACTTAATTGGCCTCTGTAAATTTCCCTAGTGTGTAGGGAGTGGATGAGAAAGTGGCATAATATAGAACTAGCGTGAACGGGGTAATCTCGGTAGGCCAAAGGACCAGTTTCCATGCTGTATCTCTATACTAAACCTCTGTAAGATCACCCCTTGGGACGCTAAGAGCAAAGAGGGACCATCATTATTCAAATGAGTACTTTTGTAACTTTGTTGGCGCCAGATACAACAGACAATAGACAATAGGTGCAGGAGCAGGCCATTTGGCCCTTCGAGGCAGCACCGCCATTCACTGTGATCATGGCTGATCATCCATAATCAGTACCCCGTTCCTGTCTTCTCTATCTAATTCTCTCTTGAAAGTATCCAGAGAACTGGCCTCCACTGCCTTTTGAGCAGTGGCGGAAATCCTGGGGGTTACAGGGGGGACACGTTCCCCCCCCATGCTTTGAGAGGTGGGGGACAATCCCCCCACATGTTTTATCATCCAGACTTTATCAGCTGCTTTCTAAGTGCTGAATCGGCTCATTTGTGGGGCCTTTCAGCACCCCTCGTGGCTTAAAAACAAATTGCTGCATTGAGGCGATCAAGGCTCCCGATGTTGAAGCCTCCGCCGGACGATGAAAGACCCTGTGAACGGGCCGATTGAAGCCCATGGCTGAAGCCTCGCATGCATCTCGTTCTCTCCTCCAGCCCAGCGCGCCGCTTGACTCGGGGCTGATTCGGTACAGTGTGGAGTCGCCGCCCGATGAGCAGAGAGAACCGGGACCGGGTCACCGCCAGGGATGTGGTTCTCTATCTGGAAGGCGGAGGGTCTGCTGCGGCTGCTGGCAGGTACAGAGGGAGAGAGTGGCCACTCGGCCCACGTGTTTCTGCTGCCTCACAGCGCCAGGGACACGGGTTTAGATCCTTACTCCGGGCGCTGTTTGTACGGAGTCTTTTTCCCCCCCACTAGCGCCTTGTCTGATGTTGATCTCACCCTTGCTGCTGAACAGGCTGAGCACCAGCACCGAGTGCTCGCTCCGCCACCTCTCTCGCTTAAGTTTATTTTGACAGTGGGTCTCCACGAGGTCCACGGCTGAAGCCTCCGAAACCTCGCGTGTGTGAGTGTGCGCATGCGCTTGCGGCTGCCAAGAAATTTTGTTCCGCCGGTTCCCCCCATGTTTTAATAGCGATTTCCGTGCCTGCTTCTGAGGCAGAGAATTCCACAGACTTACAACTCTCTGTGTAAAAAGGTTTTTCCTCATCTCCTTTCTGAATGGCTTACCCCTTATTCTTAAACTGCGGCCCCTGGTTCTGGACTCCCCCAACAACGGGAACATGTTTCCTGCCTCTAATGTGTCCAAACCCTGAATATTCTAATAAGATATCGTCTCATCCTTCCAAATTCCAGAGTATACATGCCCAGCCGCTCCATTCTATCAACATATGACAGTCCCGCCATCTTGATAATACGTGGCGACACTTTTTGTACCAAGTACAAAACAAAGAATTTCACTGTACCTAGGTTCATGTAACAATAAAGTAGCATTGAATTAGATTGAAACTGTTATTTAGGTAGGCTGACTTGAACAAAATAAATTGTTATAAGCCCAGGAAATGTTCAATGGGTCAAGGTGTAAATGGGGGCAAAAAACAGAGGTAACATCAATGATCTTGTATAAGAATTGGGAAATGGGAAGGGAAGTGGCAGGGAAAAGAAGAGAAAACAAAAAAGAAGTTTTGTGCAAAAATTAAATGTAGGAGAGATTAAATGTCAAAATGATTGATAATGGAAGATGAAAGAAAAGGCAACATGACAAACGATAAACACATCATGAGTCACAGTCAACTTTCTCTGAGAAAATGAAGACAGCTTCAATGATCTGAAATAGTTGAAATTGGGACCAAAATATATCAAGTACCTTATTCAATGAAGTGCATTGGTTTTGCATTAAAGGATATGAGGAAAAAGGTACAGTTTCTTCCCAGTTGTAATCAGATAACTGAACCATCCTATCAACAACTAGAGTGCGGTCCTGAGCCACAATCTACCTCATTGGAATCTCTCTGCCTATTTTTAATCAAACGTTACTGGACTTTATCTTGCACTATTCATTATTCCCTTTATCGTGTATCTGTACATTGTGCATGGCTCGATTGTAATCTTGTACAGTCTTTCCGCTGACTGGACAGCATGCAACAAAAAGCTTTGCACTGTACCTTGGTACACATGACAATAAACTAAAGCTAACTCAGATGGTAAAAGGGATAGTGCTGCATCGCTAATTCCTGCACAGGAAAGTGCCATGGGGAGGATGGGGCATTGGGGGAGCTTCAGTCCAGACCTGAGATTTGGGAAAGAAAAGTGCCTCCTAAGTCTGAAAGAGGAGGGGAGGTCTAGAAGAATTTGATTGTTGCAACAAATGGTAAAAGTGGTGGAAAAGTAACTTTTAAATGCAAAACCTGCATTGGATGGAAGGTAAAGGAAACTGTTGCGAGGATGGATCTGGGTGGAAGTAAAAATGGTGAAAGTAGAACTGCAGGCAATAGGACAAACATGATTAAGGCATCTGTCACCCATGACGGAAGACAATCATCACTTGGGAATTAAGGAAGAGATATAAACATTGAAGTGGCTAAGAGCAGCACAGTGGCCCAGTGGTTTAGTTGCTGCATTCAGCACCAGAGAACCGGGTTAGATCCTCGCTATGGGTGCTATCTGTACGGAGTTTGTATCTTCACCCTGTCACCACGTGGGTTTTCTCCAGGTGCTCTGGCTTCCTCCCACATTCCAAAGACGTGCAGGTTTGTAGGTCCATTGGCTTCTGTAAAAATTGGACGCTGTATCTCTAAATCTAATCTAAACTACGTGAGAAAGGCAGAAGAACTGGGAGTTTGGAATGTGGAGTCCAGTGGGAGTAGGGCCAGTGCGATAGGTAATGAACCCATTGGGATTATGGTGGATATTGGCTGTAAAATAACATCAGAATATGGGTTAGAGAAGTTAATCTGAGAAGGAATCTGCAATGAAACATCGTCATTTTACTGGAAGGGAAAAATAACAAATTGTTGCCCTTGATAAGGTGATAATGTTACATTGGCAGTTATCATTGTACAAGACACTGGCGAGACCACAGTTAGATTTATGTGTTCAGTTTTGGTCACCATGTTATAGGAATGATTTTGTCAAGCTGAAAAGGGTGCAGAGAAGGGGTGGGAGATTGCAACCTTCACGTGGTCTGCCCTGTTTCGACAAATACAATCAACCCGGCGTGCACAATCAAATAAGATCAAATAGAACAAGTTGTCCGACAACTTTAGACTGTGCACGCCATACGCAAGAAGAAGAAGGGTGCAGAGAAGATTTATGGAGATGGTGCCAAGACATGAGGTATAGAGAGAGATTGAGCAGACTAGGACTTTACTTGGAGCACAGGAGGATGAGGATGATCTTATAGAGGTGAACAAAACCATGAAAGGAATAGACCGGGTATAGGTACAGAGTCTTTTGCCCGGAATAGCAGAATCAAGAACTAAAGGACATAGGTTAAAGATTTAATAGGAACCTGAGAGACAACTTTTTTAAACAAAGGATGGAGGATATATGGAATAAGCTGCTGGAGAAGGTAGTCAAGGCAGGTACTATCATGACATTTAAGAGACGTTTGGACAGGTACATTGATAGGATAGGTTTAGAGAGATATAGGCCAAGCATGTGTAGATGGGACGAGTGTTGATGGGGCATGTTGGTTGATATGGGAAAGTTGGGCCGAAGGGCCTGTTTCCACCCTGTATGACTCTATGAGTATAAGTAATAATAAATAGCATATCAATTATTCTGACTTCAGTTCCACTCGGTCCTGTTGGCATTTCAGTTTGTGAAGATGTTGAATCTCAGCAAGTCAGTAGTATTCCAGCTGCTCGTGATTTTTTCCCGCTGGAATGATAATGTAGAAAAATGTGACACCTGTATTATATTGTCACAGTCATTCCGCTTGCATGTGCGAACCGATCCCTCATTCCCCTCCCTCTCATCTTCGGCAAATTCCAACTCAAAAAGCAGAGCAAGGATCTGACTTGACAGATTCCTGACATTTTTATCTGAGCAGCTCCGCAAGAAAGTCTCATCTCGTGTCTTAGTAAGTAATAGTAAGCAGGCTGGCAGACAGAAGCAGTTACATAATCAATATAGTACATTAAATATGTTATTGCCATGCCTAGTAAAATTAAACCTATCTTTCTTCCTATACTTCTTGTTGAGTTTTAACTAATTATTTAAGTTACATGCTGGGCACTATTGCAATGAAACTTCAATGTGACGCGTACATTCACAGATCTTTACAGCAGTCAGATGTGATTAGTTTTTATTTTGGTACAAGTTGCAATTGAACAAGATATGAAATGTGGTAGGAACAAAGCTGATTTGTTGAGTTTAGTTTTAGTATTAGTTTGAGTTGAGTTGCAAGAAATTGCAAAAAGATGTGAATGTAGTCCAGAACATCACGTGAACCAACCTCCCTTCCATCGACTCCATCCACACTTCATGATGCCTCGGCAAGGCCACCAGCATAAAGAAGGACATGTCTCATCCTGGTCACTCCCTCTTCTCTCCTCTCCCATCAGACAAGAGGTACAAAAGTTTGGAAACACATGCCTCCAGATTCCAGACAGTTTCTTCCCCGCTGTTACCAGACAACTGAACCTTCCTCTAATCAACTAGAGAACAGTCCTCACCTCCCAAATACCCCAATGGAGACTCCGAACTACCTTTAATCAGACCTAACTGGAGTTTATCTTCCACTAAACGTTATTCCATTAATCCTGTATCTGTACACTTTGAACAACTTGATTGTAATCATGCATAGTCTTTCTGCTGACCGGATAGTGTGCAACTAAAAGCTTTTCACTGTACCTCAGTACTTGATTAGTACGGGTGTCAGGGATTATGGAAAGAAGATATGAGAATGCGATTAAGAAGGGAAGATAGATCAGCCACAATTGAATGGCGAAATAGACTAGATGGGCCAAATGGCCTATTTCTGCTCCCATCACTAATGAACTTATGAACATGTGATAATAATAAACCAACTAAACTAACTATCTAAAAAGAAAGGGAGAGAAAGTGGGGTGCTTCCCTGTCGCAAGTTCAAGGAAGACCGAGCCATTGGGACAAACACAAGATCAGCAGCCTCCTAGGGTGATCTGCACCGACCATTCCATGCCATGTGAGACCGCACGCCGCAATAAGGTGCAGACCTCTCACAGTGGCAGATTGCAGCATATATCTGTGCAGTGAGTTCTGTAGAAGAGCTGCTAAAAGTTACAGGGTCATGCAATAATACTGTTGGAATATACTGGTGAATAAAATCCAAGGCCATCAGATGCAGAAAGCAATACATTAATAGAATAGTAGGACAATTCACGTCACGTTTCCAGATCCACTTGATCCATGTTGATATGTGTGGCATAAACATAGGTCATGTTAAACTTATGTTCACAAGTTTAAACGATTCCAAGTTTATGTTCACAAGTTTAAACGAGTTCCCACGTGTATGTCTAAGTTTGCCGTTTACTTCTCATTTCTGCGATGTACCAAGTTCCTCTCCCGAGTTACCAAGTTCCTCTCCCGAGTTACTCTTGAGCCAACAACGAAAAATCATCACATGGTAAAAATGATGTCATGCAGTGTTTTTTTCCACTATAAATAGACCCAGCCTGAAGAACGATCTCGACACAAAACATCACCTATTTCTTTTCTGCAGAGATGCTGCCTGACCAACTGAGTTAGTCCATCATTTTGTGTCTATCTTTGGTTTAAACTAGTATCTGCAATTCCTTCCTTCAAACTTTTAGAGCAGTTTGTTTCAAGAAACAATCCTTCCAAAATTGCATTCAAAAGTCCATTTGAACTGTATTTGTTCAAGGTCTGGCATCAATCATTGAAATGCATAGGCTGTTTTGTGTCGGGAGGAACTGCAGATGCTGGTTTACACCGAAGATAGACACAAAATGCTGGAGTAACTCAGCGGGACATGCAGCATTCTGGAGAGAAGGAATGGGTGACGTTTCTGGTCGAGTCCCTTCTTCAGACTGAAAAAACTTTTCGACCCTTCTCTCCAGAGATGCTGCCGGCTTGGCTGAGTTACTCCAGCTTTTTGTGTCTAGTAAGATTGTTTTATTCCCTTAATTTATCTCTCATCAAAACCTTGGTAAACTTCTAAAAAAAAGATTAGGTAAATTGAACATAAAAGGTTATTTTTTCCCCCGACAGCAAGGTCCGTAGACCAGAGGGATAGCAGTGTGTGTCTCTCTCCTCACCCAGTATGTCCGTCAGAGCAGCCGTCCCACCGTCACGACTTAACTGTATAAAAAGCAGCGGCTCAAAACATTGCTGATTGGGCAGATCTGCCCAGAAACCTCCCCTTTCACACTCACCCCAGCCCTGGGAAACAACGTTTTCAGAGCCCTACAGTCACCCCAGCCCGACAGCTCCAGCACAAGCCTGACTGATGGCAACGTCATGTTGGGACTCTGGCGCTGTGGGGCAGCAACTCTACCACTGTGCCGCCACACCACCTAACTTAGTGACATTGAGAAGCAAGAGATTGCAGGTGATGGAATCTTGAACAAATAAATAATAAAATGCTGGAAGACCCCCAACATCTTTGTGTTTGGCAAAAAAACATATTTATCCATATATCTGGTTGTTATTGACAAGGGCAATGTCCTTGGCCGGATGGCTTGCTCGCCCATTCCAGAGTCGGTCACGTTACGGGCGACCGGGAGTTGCACGTGTATCACTCAGGGCAAGGATGTCAGATTCCTGCACTCAGAGCAAGAGAAAACCAGATGTTTTTACAGTCATCTGTCATAGCTTTGTTGACACCATTACCAATAACAATTTACATCCCCTAGCCGCCCTGGTGGGATTTGAACTTAAGTCATTTGATTCTAACTGCGTGTCTCTGGAAGATATAAGAATATATCAGGTATAATTACGTTAACCGCCGTGGCAATCTGGCATCTCAAGTTGGGAATACTGGGAGGCTGGAAACCCAGTGATGGATGAGCCGTGATTCCCATTACCTGGGAAGACAAACGCTTTCATCCCATCCCAAAATGTCCGCTCTAGCCGGTCGTGTATGGAAGCTGTGTGGGAAAGAACTGCAGAGGCCGGTTTACACCGAAGGTAGACACAAAAAGCCGGAGTAACTCAGGCAGCATCTCTGGAGGAAAGGAGTAGGAATAGGAATAGGAATCATTTATTGTCACATGTGATGAGGCACGGTGAAATTATTAGGTTGCATTCACAATGTATACGAATAGCAGTCACCAACGTGTTGACAAATTAACAAAGCACGCCACTCTTCCTATTTATTGCCCCCACGTTTCGGGTCCAGACCATTCTTCACACTACTGTAATTTCTGGGCCTATTTCCCCACTGTCCTTCATATTCTCTATTTAGTTTTTAGTTTTACAGCACAGAAACAGGCCCTTTGGCCCACCGAATCCGCACCGACCAGAGATCCCCGCACATTAACATTTACACCAAGCCCATTAACCTACCCATGTCTTTGGAGCTTACATCATTTTCTTATTTGACCTATATGTTAAAACTTTCACCGTGTAAATATCAGCTGGATATTTAAAATCAAGTTCATTTATTTATCGGTATTTTTTGGTATTCAGGTCTGGGGCGGGTTACCAAGCGGAATATATTTTTTGTCACTCTAGGGACTGTATTTGACGCTGGTGTATGTGAACTGTCTCCTCTTCCACCATCCCCACTCTCCGGGTGCATAGTTTTAACTTTCGATATGTGTTTGCCGTCCGATCTTGGGTTTAGTTAAGTGAAACATGTCTTTATTCATATCGGGACGCCTTCTGCTTCGGGAGCTCTCCGTTAACGCCAAGCAGTTGAGGAGAATTGACTCCAATATCACAGAGACTGAAGCATTTTAACGATGGGCCGTAGACAATGTTGATTAAAACCGACAGCTTCCATTCATAAATACAAAAAACAACATAAACATACAGATAGTACCCACGAGTTAATACGGTAAACTCACGAGTCACTATGGTAAACTCACGGACTACTACGGTTTTACGACGAGTTTGAAAGTTTCAAATTTTTCCTTCAAGAGTAAATTTGACTCATGGAAATCTTTCAACATGTTGAAAGATTTTCACGAGTTAACAAGTTTTTTCAAGTTTCCCGAGTACCTGCCTTAATCGTAATAAGTTAGCATTACGAGTCGCTAAGTTATGTCCACAAGCTCCAACGTTCCCGCTACGTTAATTCTACGTGATTACCACAAGTTTGATTTGTTTTTAACTCGGGATCACTCGTGGGTGGACTCGCACCATGAGACAGGGTGTTAAGGCAGCAACTCTACCGCTGCGCCACCATGCCGCCCTTCTTCAGACTCTGAAAGTCCGTGACCCTTACCTGCATTCCATCTAACTGTGAGCATTGACTCCACAGATCCACGCCACACCTGACCTGAATTCCAGACCGCATTCCAGACCAAGAATCTGAAGACGGGTCTCAATCCGCAGTCACCTACCCTTTTTCTCCAGAGATGCTGCCTGACCTGCTGAGTTACTCCAGCACATTGTGTCTATCTTTGGTATAAACCAGCATCTGCAGTTTTTTGTTTCTATCATTAGATACATATCTGGCCACTGCGCAAGCTTGTTACCACTACATTGAACTGCGCCCAGGAATGTGTGTGTCATTTTCCCAATTACCTGGAAATGAACGCTAATGTCCGCAAATCATCTTTCATATGTGACGGTTTAGGAAGGAACTGCAGAAGCTAGTTTAAACGGAAGATAGACACAAAAAGCTGGAGTAATTCAGCGGGCCAGGCAGCATCTCTGGAGAGAAGCAATGAGTGACGTTTCGGTTAGTGACCCTTCTTCAGATTTCTTCATATGTGACTGCTGCATAAAGCATTTGTGCAAATGGGTCAATTCTCTAAATAGTTGTTCACTTCTTAATTTTTTGCATTCACAACAAGTCTGTTTAGCTGGTGCTGACAGGACCATGATGGACATAGTATTTAGTTATGGTTTTATAGATAACGGCATGGAAACAGGTCCTTCGGCTCACAGAGTCCATACCATCGATCATCTGTGCGTACTCGATCTATATTATCCCACTTTTGCATCCCTTCCCTAAACGCAATGGAGATTTTACCAAGCCTAATTTACCCACAAACCTGCATGCATTTGGGATGTGGGGCATCTGGATGAAACCCACGCAGTCACAGGGAAAACATGCAAACTCCACACAGACAGCACCCGAGGTCTGGATGGAACACGGGTCTCTGGCGCTGTGAGACACAGCAGCCCCACCAGCTGCCAAATTGTGCCGCCCAGTTGAGATACATCTCAAAGGTGCTTCTTATATGCTTTCAATTCTACAGATGGGGCCATCAGCATTTATTTTCTAATAGATAGACGATAAGGCAGTCATTGAAAAAAAAGTAACACCGATTTCATTCATGTGATAATAAAGAGTAAGTTCTGGGCGTGAATTTTCAGACCAGGGGGAGACCAGTGCAAGCCAGCAGTGATCTTGTATGGAAGAGGCTTCCTCATTGTAACTGCTGAGCCGCTGCTGAATCCTGCCAGTCGTCTACTCAGCAGTTTCTGGCGTACCGTGGCAGCTGGCCAGTAAATAAAGAAGGAAGTCAGTCCTTCCAGGAGAAGAAGGCTGTGTCAGCCCCCCTGGGATCCACTAAAATGATCTGTGTGTATTTTTTAAACTTCGCTTTGTTGCATGCGTAACATCCCAAAAAGGTCAACCCAGCTTCATAGGAAAGGTAGGAAACCACATTAACTTACGTGGCTGAAGACACCAGAGAGACTGCAGACGCTGGAATCTGAAGCACAAAATAAACTGCTGGAGAAACACAGCTGGTTACAGAGTGTGTAGGGAGGAACCGCAGATGCTGGTTTAAACCGAAGACAGGTACAAAAAGCTGGAGTAACTTAGCGGGCCAAGCAGCATTTCTGGAGAAAAGGAATGGGTGACGATTCGGGTCGAAATCCTTCTACAGACTGAGAGTCAGGGGAAAGGGAAACAAGAGATACAGACTGTACATAGGACAAATGACTGAAAGATATGCAAAAAGCAATGACATTCAAAGGTGGAGCCCACAATGGTCCATTGTTGGCTGTGGGATAGGTTACTGAGTCATACAGTCGATGTGGAAGACCATATGGAGATTTTCGCTTGGGCACCTTACACTTCAAGTAATTCCTGCATTTCCTCCCCTCTCTCCCTCCTTAGTTGCCCAGCAGTTCCACTGATCATATCCTTGTGTCCCTCGTGTTATCACACCTTCCCCAGCATCAATGGACCATTATGGGCTCCACTGCTCCTGACCTGATCTGTTTCCAGCCCTGATTTGTTCTGGCCTTTTCTCACCTCCAGTTTATTTTCTCCCTCCCACCTCCACCTCTACATTCAGTCTGAAGAAGTTTCCGACCCGAAATGTCACCTATTCTTTTTCTCCAGAGATGTTGCCCGACCTGCTGAGTTGCTCCAGCATTTTATGTCGACCTTTGAAGAGTTATAACAGTTGGGTGATGTTTAATTTCAGCGTGAAATGGCAGATTGGACGTTTTAGTTTAGTTTACTTTTGAGATACTGTGCGGAAACAGGCCCTTTGGCCCACCGGGTCCGCGCCGACCAGCGATCCCCGCATATTAACACTATCCTACACACGCTAGTGGTGACAATTTTTACATTTACCAAGCCAATTGACCTACAAACCTGTACGTCTTTGGAGTGTGGGTGGAAACCGAAGATCTCGAAGAAAACCCATGCAGGTCACGGGGGGAAGCTCAACAGTGGGATCGAACCCAGGTCTCCGGCGCTGCAGGCACTGTAAGGCAGCAACTCTACTGCTGCGCCACCGTGCCGCTCATGCAATTAAACCATGGAAAAGTACCAAAGAAAAGAAAACTATTCCGCCATCACATTTTAGTCTCACACTCACAATCTCTATTTGAACATGAAACTGCATCCACTGCCATTAACTGACAATGCCTTTCAGATCAATAAATGTAAATACATGCTTCCTCATACGGACTCTAATTCTTTTGCCAATCACCTTGCATGTGCCTCATTCCCATACTGAGCAATATTCCACTCAAAACATTTTCTATCTTTTCAAAATCATTCGTGGTTTTAAAAACCTCTACCAAGTCTTAACATTCAGTGCTCAAAGAGGGATAAATCCTGCTTCCCCTTTCTCTTCACATTATAAAGTCTCTCATCCCTGCTGCTAGTAAATCCTTCTTGCATTCTCCAACTTCAATTAATTTTGTCCAGGATTATTGTCTAAGTTTCTTACCTCTGATGTTGTGCTGGCTGGCCCCTAGGTTATCGAGCTTATCCCTCTCCTTTTTACCACAAGCAATAATTTTTAACATCTAATTAAAAATTCAAGCTACTTGTTTAAATTTAACCTGACTCCCTGAGAATTCTAGATTATGAATATCTTCAATGTTGTTCAGTACTATCTACTGACCACTTCAAGCTGCTTTTAAGTAGGGCTACCTGCTGGCAGAATATGATCAGTAGATTTATACTTTATAATATTGTATGCAATTCTGACTACTCGTTGATTTGAAAGGCATTTGATAGAGTTTCATCTTGCAAAAGAAGGAACATTTTCAATGCACCTACATACTGGGGTTTCAAGATGAAATTCTATTCGCTGATCTCTGAAAGAATGTTATTTTGGTCTTCAGCATAAGGTAAGTTAAAGCAGTATACAAATACTTGTCACAACATTAACATTTTTGCGAGCTATTCTAACTAGTTGATCTCATAATGAGTATAGTGGATGCTAGATGTCATCTTCATTTTGCAATGTTGGTTGTAAATTAACCTTGTGGGCACACAGCAGTCATTGAGAATCATACGCACAAACAAGATATTTGACATTTTTGTCAGCTGTTCCCCGATGAGGAAGTTCAACATTTCACAAGTCTACAGTTGAACCGGTAACTTCCCGAAGACTAAAACTGATTAAAAGCATTCTTCTATGTTGAGAATTGAAGGATTATTTTTGATCTGGATTAGACAGTCATAGTCATATAGTGTGGAAACAGGAACTTCGACCCAACTTGTCCACACTGACCAACATGTCCCATCTACACTAGTCTCACCTGCCTGCATTTGGCCCATATCCCTCTAAACCTATCCTATCCATGTACCTATCCAGGTACATTATATGACATTATTTTTGTACCTGTCTCCACTATCTCCTCTGGCAGATTGCTCCATACACCCACCACACTTTGTGTTGAAAAAGTTACCCCCTCAGGTTCCTATTAAATCGTTCCTCCCTCATCCTAAACCTTTGTCCTCTGGTTTTTGATTCCCCTACTCTGGGCAAAAGACTGTGCATTTACCTGATCTATTCCTCTCATGATTATGTACACCTCTGTAAGATCACTCCTCATCCTCTTGCACTAAAAGGAATAGAGTCCTAGCCTGCTCTACGTCTCCCTCTAGCTCAGCTCCTCAAATCCCGGCAACATCCTTGTAACACTTCTCTCCACATGACACATTGATCCAAGTATTTTGTAAACATAATGAGGATTTATGGCACCACCACCATTTCAGGCAGTGACCTGAAGGCTTCCTATGCTCTATGGCTGAAAATAAATCTTCACAACTTCTCAATTTCACAAACATTCTGCTTACCTTAACTCTAAACTCTAGTTATTATTCTCCTTGCGAAGGGAAATAAATATGTTCTGTGCGCCAAATGTAACTTTTTCTTTAGTACAGTACATTGATTAAAACATCCCTAAGTGCCCTGCATTTCAAATAAAATAAACCCAGCCTATTCAATCTGCATAACTAAAATTCCGCTCCTGGCCACATTTCTGTAAATGTCCACTGCCTCTCTCTAATATCGTCATATTCTCCCTGAAATATCATGACCCAAACTTCGTGCCTTTCTCCAGGTCTTATCCTAATTAGTGCTCAACACTGTTCTAGCTTATTGCTCCTTCACTTGTTTCTGTGCATCAATCAATAAAATCAAGAATCCTATATAACTTATTAATTTGCTCCATTTCACGGTAACATTGGAAATCGGTAGATGTGGGAATGCACTCCAAAGTGCTTTTGTTCCTCTTTGCTTTCTATATGTAAACCAGTTTGGGATATACTGTAACTCGCAAATTGTCTTTCAATTCTGTAGGATTTTACTTTAATGATCAACCTGCCTTGTTGGATCTTACCAAATGCTCTGTGACAAAATGATATACTCTCTTGAAAAGGTTGTGACTTCACTGACCTCCTTGGTTATGCCCTCAAACAAAAACCTATTTTATCAAACAATTTTCTGAACAAATTCAGGTTGATTGCCCTTGATTAATTAGTATCTTACTACATGGTGACTTAGACTGTCACTTGAAATTCTCCTCATTAACTTGCATCAATATTAGGCTGAGTGATACAACATTACTGAGTCATATAAATACCATTCTGTACTTCAATGTACACCATCCCTTTTCCATGTTGTGAAAAGGTATCCCACTGAATTGGTTGTCAAAAATTGCAGCAAGATCTTGATCAGTTAGGCAGGTGGGCAGAAGAATGGTTGATAGAATTTAATACAGAGAAATACGATGTGTTGTACTTTGGGAAGAATAACATAGGCAGAACCGGCACAGTGAATGGTAGGGCTCTGGGAAGTGTTATAGAGCAGAGAGATCGAGGAGTGCAGGTACATAGTTCGTTGAAAGTGGCACCACAGGTAGATAGATTGGTCTAAAAGGCTTTTGGCACATTGACCTTCATCAGTTAGAGTATTGAGTATAGTATGTTGCAGTTATATAAGATGTCGGTCACGCCACATTTAGAATATTGTGTTCAGTTCTGGGCACCATGTTATAGGAAAGATATTGTAAAACTGGAAAGGGTCCAGCAAAGATTTACGAGGATGTTGCCAAGACACAAGGGCCTGAGCTATAGAATGAGGTTAAGCAGGTTAAGACTCTATTCCTTGTAGTGCAGGAGGATGAGGGGTGATCTTATAGAGATGCACAAATTCATGAGAGGAATAGATTGGGTTGACGCATAGAGTCTCTTGCCCAGAATAAGGGAATCAAAGGCCAGAGGACATAGGTTTAAGGTGAATGGGGACAGATTTAATAGGAACCTGAGGGGTAATTTTTGCACACAGAGGGTGGTGGGTGAATGGAACAAGCTACTGGAGTATGGAGTTGAGGCAGGTACTATCGCACCATTTAAGAAACATTTGGACAGGTACAAGGATAGGACAGGTTTAAAGGGATATGGGCTAAATGCAGGCAGGTGGGACTAGTGTAGATAGGATATGTTGGCCAGTGTTTTTAAGTTGGACTGACGGGCCTGTTTTCACACTATATGACTCTATAACGCCATGACGGTACGATGAGAGGGTGGTGCAATGGCACAGCCGCTAGCCCACAACTACAATGATTTGTTTCAGATCTCCAGTAATGTCTGTGGGAAGTTTGGATGTTTTCCCTATGACAATGTAGGTTTCCTCTCATATTCCAAACACTTGCAGGTTGGCAGGTTAATTGGCCATTTTATGTGCATATTAAAAGTGCATATAGGTGAGAGGTACAATCTATATGGAGTTGACGAGAATGTGAAGAGAAGAAACAAATGAAAAACACAAAGTGCTGGAGTAATTCAGCGGGTCAGGCGGCATCTCAGGAGAAGATGGAAATGCAACGTTTCGGGTTGGAACCCTTCTTCAGACTGATTTGTGAGGGAGGGAAGAAAGATGTAAGGGAGGAGGTGCAGGACAAAGCCTGGCTGGTAATAGGCTGACACATGTGAGAAGGGTGATTTTATAGGCAGATGGTTGGACAAAGTTGAAAAGGCAGGTGTTAGACAAAAAGATTGAAGAGTTGTGAATTGTGAATTGTGAAGCGAGAGGAAAGGAATACAGGTGGATGAGGACAAGGAGGGGAGAAATGGATATGAGTCCAGATGAGGCACAGGTGAGGAGGAGGTGGGGAAAATAAACAGTGGCATTAATGTAGGATTAGTGTTAATGGACTTTCAATGACCAGTGTGAACAAGATGGGCCAAAGGGCTGACTCCATGCTGAAAGACTGCATGGTTATTGGTAGACAAACGTGCTGGAGAAACTCAACGGGTGCAGCAGCATCTATGGAGCAAAGGAAATAGGCAACGTTTTGGGCCGAAACCCGAAGAAGGGTTTTGGCCTGAAACATTGCCTATTTCCTTCACCATTTTACTTTTCTCTGATTCCGAAAGCACCGGATTCAGCCACTGTACTGAATTTGACTGAGGTAGTAATGAACGTGCCATATTTGGTTGAAGTGTCTTTCATCATAAACAGATACATCAGTCCAAGTTCTCATAACTCATTGTAATTCATAGATACCTGCCTCAGGTCAAGAGAGGTGAACATCTCATTTTTACTTCGGAGTCACGTGAGTGACTACGTGAAGAAGCCCCGCCTGGCGCTGGAATGGCATTACGTCGACGCTGACGGCAGAAGCAAGAGCTGCAGAGCGCAGCTCCTCGCAGCGGCCAGAACGGACCTGCAGGTAAGTGCAAGGAAAAGAGGGGACGTTCTAAAAAAGACGTTACGCTGGTAAAACCAGCAAAAGAGAAAGTAAAAATTTAAAATCAGAGTCACGCTGGCGTACTAATTTAGCCAGATAATGAAAAAGAAAAATGGAGAAGTCTCAAAGGAAAATTTGGCGGGTAAAAAGATCGTCCCGGGGTGAAGCTAAAGAGTCGGGACAAGAGTTTAGTGCGGATCCGGTTCCGATACCGGTGGCCGCTGATTCACCTGTTAGTGAGACTATAATTTCTCCAGAAATGCAAACCACGGAGGAAAATGTTCCTAGAAAAAGTAAAAAGAAATCTGTGAGGCCCGTGGTTTCTGAAAATGACTCTGATGATGAAAGTCCTCCGGATAATAAAGCTATATGGCTAAAAATGGAACATATGGAGAAAGTGCTCCAAAATATAATGAGACAAGGGTCACAGTACCCAGAAGTTTCCCAAAATGACCCTGAGGGGTTTGAATATACAGAATATGGCTATGTGCCAAATTGGGAATTTGAAACTCCAGACCCAGGATTAAGGGCGGAGGAAGTCTCATTGGATATAATTCCAAGTGTATCAGGGCTGCAAAAGACAGACCCTGCAAGTGGTGATGTGGATTATGAGTGCACACCACGAATAAAAAAAGAGGAGGCCAGATGTGCCTGATATGGGCAAATGATTTTGCTATACCTGAAGGAAGTGGTGAGGCTATGGAAGAAAACCTAGCTGCCAGCATTAATTATATGGTATCTCACCAACTTCAAGATTCTGTGATGATTGAAACAGCAGAATTATATAAAACACCGGAAAATTGTACCTCATTGAAGGTACCTACGGTTAATCCGTCTATATGGACGCCTATGACTCCAGGCATGAGAGGACAAGAAATAAGATTTCAAAGAATCCTCAAATTGATTTCAGCTGCCATTACTGCTTTTGGAAGGCAAATGGAGGGGTTGGAGATGGATAAAATCCAAAAAGATACTTTGGGCTTATTATGCAATTCCTTCTATGAAATTAATTGTATGAGGAAAATTACGATTCAGCCCATATTTCATCCAAGGTTTGCAGGTCTGTGTCGATCAAGTGTTCAAGCGCCTGGTTATCTATTTGAAGAGAACCTGCCTAAGCAAATAAGAGAAATGGATGAAGAAGCTAAATCTATTAGCCACATGAGACCTTTCGTCTTTGGACAAAAAAGGTATTTTTCGTCAAGAAGGGGATTTGATTTTGGAAACAGAGGCAGGAATATGATAAGAAAATATTATCATCCGACACAGCCTAATGTTCACCCGTATACGGGGAGAAGGAGACCACCACGTTCATATGGAGAAGTACAAAAAATGTATTCTATTCTTAAAGAAACTGTGGACAAATCTCCAGTTGGAGGGAGATTACAAATGTTTTATGATGAATGGCTTGCCATCACATCTGATCGGTTTATTTTACAAACAGTTTCAGGAGCTACTATTACATTCAAAGAAGGTGTTAATTCTCCGGTACAAAATAAACCTGCATAAGGTTTTATGTTTCTGCAATTGAAGAGGCAGAAATTAATGTGGAAATTGACAAATTGTTTAAAAAAGGTGTTATTGAAAAAACTGTTGAACATGAGCATCAATTTGTGTCAAATATATTTCCAACAAGTAAAAAAGATGGTGGTTGCAGAATTATTCTGGACCTTACAAACTTTAATAAATTTGTCGAATATAAACATTTTAAGATGGAAACATTCAACACTGCAAGACATTTGATATCAGCAGGTTGTTATATGGCTACAATTGATTTAAAGGATGCGTACGATTCAGTACCAATACATCAGTTCTTTCGAAGGCATTTAAAATTTAATTGGCTGGGACAGCTGTGGCAATTCAAAGCTTTACCAAATGGGTTAAGTTCAGCTCCCAGGCTCTTTACAAAGCTGTTGAAACCAGCTTTAGCACAATTAAGAGCACAAAAACACACCATTATGGCTTATCTGGATGACATTTTAATCATCAATAGTAATCAGGAATCAGCTGAAAAATCAGTTTCAGCAACTAAAACTTTATTTGAGAAGTTAGGTTTCTTGATTCATCCAATTACGTCCCAGCTGCAGCCAGAACAGTCAATTAACTATTTGGGGTTTGTGATTAATTCAGTTACTATGTTAGTAACTTTGCCAACAGATAAGATTGATGATATTTTAGTGACCTGTAGGGGTCTCATTCACAAACCTTATCCCTCCATCCGAGAAGTAGCAAAGGTTATTGGTAAATTAGTGGCAGCATTTCCTGCAGTAGAATTTGGTCCATTACATTACCAAAACCTTCAAAGGGACAAAATAAGAGCTCTAAAAAAGAGAGCAGGCCATTTTGATAGGCCTATGCAATTAACAAAAGAAGCTTTATTGGAATTACAATGGTGGATTGAAAATGTCCCACAAGCTCCTGAAGGGAGAATTTAGGGAGTTGGGGGAAAAGTTAAGGAGAAGGACCAAAAGGGTAATGATTTCAGGATTACTGCCTGTGCCGTGTGACAGTGAGAGTAGGAATGAAATGAGGTGGAGGATAAATGCGTGGCTAAGGGACTGGTGCAGTGGGCAGGGATTCAAGTTTCTTGATCACTGGGACCTCTTTTGGGGAAGGCATGATCTGTACACAAAGGACGGGTTGCACTTGAGCCCGAGGGGGACCAATATCCTGGCAGGGAGATTTGCAAAGGCTACTGGGGAGACTTTAAACTAGAAAGGCTGGGGGGAGGGACTCGGGTAGAGGGGGCTAGGGGTCAGGGTGTGGGGCAAGAGGCAGAGAAGGGAAGCACTCGGATCCAAAATGTAGGCAAGAAAGATGAAAAAGATAATAGACAGAGAATAAGGATGGTGGGTTTCTAAAATGTGTATATTTTAATGCGAGGAGCATTGTAAGTAAGGTGGACGAACTTAGAGCCTGGATTGACACCTGGAAATATGATGTTGTGGCAATCAGTGAAACATGGTTGCAGGAGGGCTGTGATTGGAAACTAAATATTCCAGGATTTCGTTGCTTCAGGTGTGATAGAATTGGAGGGACCAGAGGGGGAGGTGTTGCATTGCTTGTCAGAGAAGATATTACAGCAGTGCTTTGGCAGGATAGATTATAGGGCTCGTCTAGGGAGGCTATTTGGGTGGAACTGAGAAGTGGGAACGGTGTAGCAACACTTTTAGGGATGTATTATAGACCGCCAAATGGGGAGCGTGAATTGGAAGAGCAAATATGTAAGGAGATAGCAGATATTAGTAGTAAGCACAAGGTAGTGATTGTGGGAGATTTTAATTTTCCAAAAATAGACTGGGAAACACATTCTGTAAATGGGCTGGATGGTTTGGAGTTTGTAAAATGTGTGCAGGATAGTTTTTTGCAGCAGTACATAGAGGTATCGACCAGAGAAGGGGCAGTGCTGGACCTCCTGTTAGGAAATGAGGCAGGTCAGGTGACGGAGGAATGCGTTGGTGAGCACTTCGGGACCAGTGATCATAATACCATTAGTTTCAATATAATTATGGAGAGAGTCAGAACTGGACCTAGGGTGGAGATTTTTGATTGGAGAAAGGCTAACTTTGAGGGAATGCGTAAGGATTTTAAAGGAGTGAATTGGGACACTTTGTTTCATGGGAAGGATGTCGAAGAGAAATGGAGGACATTTAAAGGGGAAATTGTAAGAGTACAGAATCTTTATGTCCCTGTTAGGTTGAAAGGAAATAGTAAAAATTGGAAAGAGCCATGGTTTTCAAGGGAAATTGGACACTTGTTTCGAAAAAAGAGAGATATCTACAATAATTATAGGAGGCATGGAGTAAATGAGGTGCTAGAGGAGTATAAAGAATGTAAAAAGAATCTTAAGAAAGAAATTAGGAAGGCTAAAAGAAGATATGAGGTTGCTTTGGCAAGAAAGGTGAAAGTAAACCCAAAGGGTTTCTACAGCTATATTAATAGCAAAAGGATAACGAGGGATAAAATTGGACCATTAGAGAACCAGAATGGACAGCTATCTGCAGAGCCAAAAGAGATGGGGGAGATATTGAACAATTTCTTTTCTTCGGTATTCACCAAGGAGAAGGATATTGAACTCGGTGAGTTAAGGGGAAAAAGTAGAGTAGCTATGGAAACTATGAGATTCAAAGAGGAGGAAGTACTGACACTTTTGAAAAATATAAAAGTGGATAAGTCTCCAGGTCCTGACAGGATATTCCCTAGGACATTGAGGGAAGTTAGTGTAGAAATAGCAGGAGCTATGACAGAAATATTTCAAATGTCATTAGAAACGGGAATAGTGCCGGAGGATTGGCGTACTGCGCATGTTGTTCCATTGTTTAAAAAGGGTTCAAATAATAAACCTAGCAATTATAGACCTATTAGTTTGATGTCAGTGGTGGGCAAATTAATGGAAAGGATACTTAGAGATAATATATATAAGCATCTGGATAAACAGGGTCTGATCAGGAACAGTCAACATGGATTTGTGCCTGGAAGGTCATGTTTGACAAACCTTCTTGAATTTTTTGAAGCGGTAACTAGGGAAATTGATGAGGGTAAAGCAGTAGATTTTCAAAGTCTACAGAGAGATTTGGGCCATTTGGAAAAGTGGGCTGAAAGATGGCAGATGGTGTTTAATGCTGATAAGTGTGAAGTGCTGCATCTTGGCAGGACAAATCAAAATAGGACGTACATGGTAAATGGTAGGGAATTGAGGAATGCTGTGGAACAGAGGGATCTAGGAATAACTGTGCACAGTTCCCTGAAGGTGGAATCGCATGTAGATAGGGTGGTAAAGAAAGCCTTTGGTGTGCTGGCCTTTATAAATCAGAGCATTGAATATAGGAGTAGGGAAGTAATGTTAAAATTGTACAAGGCATTGGTAAGACCAATTCTGGAGTATGGTGTACAATTTTGGTCGCCTAGTTATAGGAAGGATGTCAACAAAATAGAGAGAGTACAGAGGAGATTTACTAGAATGTTGCCAGGGTTCCAGCAACTATGTTACAGAGAAAGGTTGAACAAGTTAGGTCTTTATTCTTTGGAGCGCAGAAGGTTAAGGGGGACTTGATTGAGGTCTTTAAAATGATGAAAGGGATAGACAGAGTTGACGTGGATACGTTTTTCCCATTGAGGGTAGGAAAGATTCAAACAAGAGGGCATGACATGAGAATTAAGGGACAGAGGTTTCGGGGTAACGTGAGGGGGAACTTCTTTACTCAGAGGGTGGTGGCTGTGTGGAATCAGCTTCCAGCAGAAGTGGTGGAGGCAGGATCGATTTTAACATTTAAGAGTAAAGTGGATAGGTATATGGACGTGAAGGGAATGGAGGGGTATGGTCTGAGTGCAGGTAGATGGGACTAGGGGAAAACAAATCATCGGCACGGACTGGAATGGCCGAGAGGGCCTGTTTCCGTGCTGTAATTGTTATATGTTTATGTTATATGGTTAAGCTGCTAAAACATTCTGATACAGCAGCCTGAAGTAATTTTACAAACAGATGCTAGTGCTCTCGGATGGGGGGGGCGACAGATTCATTCACCAGCTGTGGGGGCAGATGGACTGTCCAAGAGGAACTGTTTCTCCAAACATATGGTATTAACTATTTAGAATTATTGGGTGCATTTTATGGGTTGAAAGCCTATTGTTCTACAAAAAAGAATCTGCATGTACTGATACAATTAGACAATAAAACAGCTGTTGCATATATTAATCACATGGGTGGAGTCAGATCGGTATCATGTGATTGTTTGGTCAATCAGATATGGCAATGGTGTATTAAGCACCAAATTTGGATTTCGGCAAATTACATCCCAGGTAAAGACAATGTGGTGGCAGACAATAGATCAAGGATGTTTAAAGACAACACAGAATGGATGTTGAACCCAGTAATTTTCAGTAAAATTGTGACTCAATATGGGTTACCAGACATTGATCTGTTTGCATCAAGACTAAATCATCAATTGCCTAAATATGTGTCTTGGGAACCAGATCCAGATGCAGCAGCAGTAGATGCTTTTTCACTACACTGGGGGAATATGTTCTTTTATGCTTTTCCGCCATTTGCTCTGGTTCAGCAATGTCTGAAGAAAATAGAACAAGATTCTGCCACAGGATTATTGGTGATTCCAAATTGGCCGACTCAACCATGGTTCCCATTGATGTTAAACATGATTAAAGAACCATATATGTCAATTCCTAGCAGCAGTGATTTATTGATAAAACCAGTTACCAAAGAAATTCATCCATTACATGCTTATATGAATCTGTTAATCTGCAGGTTTTGACCAGACTACTACAAGAGCTTGGATTGTCGGATAGAACTATGGATATTATAGTTGCATCATGGCGAGATAGCACTCAGAGACAATATATGACACATATAAAGAAATGGGAAAAATTTTGTAGACAGTCAAATATATCCTATCATACTGTGAACATTGCAAACATATTGGAGTTCCTTGCCGAGTTGCATTTTGAACAACACTTAAGTTATAGTGCCATTAATAGTGCACGTAGTGCCTTATCATCTTATTTAGGACAAATTTCTGACCAGAAATCAATTGGATCACATCCATTAATATCCAGATTTATGAAAGGAATCTTTAACAAAAATCCACCCAAACCAAGATATACAGAAATTTGGGATGTTAGCATTGTACTTACTTTACTTTGGCAATGGACTCCAATCGAAGTTTTGTCATTGGAAAAGTTAACATTTAAATTAGTAATGTTAATGGCATTGGTTTCAGCTCAAAGGGTGCAAACATTACAAATGTTACGTTTAGACTGTATGCATGTGACTTCAGATAACATTGTGTTCTATGTTTACGATCTGATCAAACAAAGCAGACCAGGAAGAACTGGAGAAAAGGTAATGTTTCAAGCTTACCCCATTGATCCAACGTTGTGTGTAGTTAAACATTTGAATCATTATGTAAAAGTTACCAAAACTCTTCGAGGTGATGGAAAAAACATTAATGATTACGCATAAGAAACCACACACAAAAGCTTCAGTGAAAACAATCTCAAGGTGGTTAAAACAGGTGTTACTTTTAGCAGGAGTACACACTGATGTGTTCAAATCTCACTCCACCAGGGCAGCAGCTACATCCGCGGCGAAGTTACAGGACGTACCACTCGAACATATTTTAGAAACCGCAGGGTGGTGTAAAGAAGAAACTTTTTCAAAGTTCTACAATAAACCTGTTCATACAATGACAGGCTTTGGACACGCGGTGTTGGGTTCACTATAATCACCTGCTTTGTTTCACTATCGATTGATATTATCGATTATGTTATCACTTATATCTTTTATCACTTTGTAATGGTTCCCTCAGATGTAAAAAGAGGGTTATTATGTGTTCTTTTATCATTAAAAGATTTATGGAAAGAACTAAAACTCGTCTGGCAAAAGGTTTTTACTCATGTATGTGTTGACCTAGCCGGACTGTCATATGGAAGAATTCTACGACATGGAAAACACAGAAGCTTCAAAATCTTCACGTAGTCACTCACGTGACTCCGAAGTAAAATAATAAGATTAAACGAGAACTTACCAGTTCGAAGTTTGATCTTTATTTTATGAGGAGTAACGATGAGGGATTACGTGCCCTCCACTCCCCACCCTCATAAAATAAATGATCATCTGGTGGTTCTAAATCTATAATGAGCCTTACTATCTTACTCCGGCTATTGTGTTCTGTGTTTTTCATGCCGCTGCTTTGAAGTATGCCGTTCTAGCGCCAGGCGGGGCTTCTTCACGTAATCCCTCATCGTTACTCCTCATAAAATAAAGATCAAACTTCGAACTGGTAAGTTCTCGTTTAATCTTACAATTATAATGCTCTCTGATCAAATGGCTTCTTGACCCTCAGACCATTATTAAAGCAGGGTGAAGGGGTTATTAGTGTTTAAACTAATTATCATGAAAGGAATAAGAGCGAGTTGCCAAGGAGGTCTGTAGATGCAATTGGTGACTGGGAGGGGCCTTGTCAATACAATGAAGCCATTGAGTTCCACTGTGATTGGAGGCAGTTGTGATTGCATTCAATCTAAGGCATAGGGACCAACTTCGAATTCAATGAATTTGGCACTGGAGGGCATTGATTGGTGTGTTGGTTTGGTCTAATCTTAATCTCTGTTTTGCACCATTCTCACTGCACAAAGAAAATTAAAATTGAAGTCCCTCTATTCAAGACTGCAAATGAAGCATTTGGACAAGATTCCCACGGATCTCCAAGTAGCAATTAGTGCAGTTTCAAGAATGGATGAGATAATGGGGAGAGAATTAGTTAATAAAATGTTTTGCAGAAGATTTAAAAAAAAAACTAATTTGTCCAAGATCAGCATCTAAGTGAGCTCTCAAAATATATTCAAAAATTGGCACTAAATCATCCAAGCTTCAGTCGTGGTCACAGTCACAAAGTAACTGGAGACATCACTGATTTAACATTATGATTAATCAAGGCTCTAGATGACACTAATACCATACAAGTGCAAGGAGAATAGAAATCAGCAGAAAAAAAAAGTATTTTAATTGCATTTTTCTGCTGATTTTTCATCTTTGGTGAACATTTTGTCAGTGAAACAAAATAAACAGAGTATTTGGAAGTCACTTTTTTATGCATAACGTGCCAACCGCTTTAAAATATAAAAGATAAAAGAAGTGTCTGCATAACAGCTTTATGCTAATCAATTGTAATTGTTTAAAACAAAGTCAATTTCATCATCTTGTACAGAGCAAGGAATTTATCAGCAAGAAGTGAATCATGGTCTTACTGTTACTGGAGTGTCTGATCTTGCACCTCATTACTCCTGATCAAATATCATTTTATTTCAAAGTCACGTGAGTGACTACGTGAAGAGCCCGCCAACCCATCATGCGCGTCATATTTGCCATCCCTTTGGCGATAGGAGATTCACTGGAGGAAGATCTGGCTAAAAGTATCCGGGAAATATGTCAGGCCAGATAACGGCCAGACCTTTGGATGTTTCCATACGTCAATTTCATCAGTTGGGATATCCCAGTGATGATATATAGGCAAAGAATTAAGTCCAAAAACTGCTCTGGAGTCATTATGGCCTTTTGCAAGTCAGTAGACAGGTCTCAACTCTCGGAAGTGCAGAAAATTGCAAGGAGCAGGAAGCGCCGTTGAAGCTCCGGAAAGGAGCAGTCGGGTGTCACTAGCTGGCCTCGCAAGAACAGCCTTTTGAACCAGGCTTGCAGTAATGGCAGGCGTGACCTGTCCAGTGAGACCTGCAGAGGCACCGAAGGGGCAGCTGGCCAAAGGAGCAGCCTGTCACTCCAGGCTGGGAGAAACTGGCAACGCGATCTGCACAGTCAACTCCAGCAAAGGCTTCAAAAAAGGCATAAAGCTGCAGGAATAGCCTATTGAGGCAGGCTCGGAGTTATGGCAGGCATGGCCTGTTCAGTGAGCTCCGCTAAGGCTCCGAAGGAGCAGCCTGTCAAACCAGGCTGGGAATAACTGATAGCATTGCCTGCACAGTAAAGCTCCAGCAAGGCTCTAAGAGGCTGTAGGCCGAAGAAGTAGTCTGTCCCATTGGGGTCAGAAATGCTGGCCGGCGTGCCTTGCACAGCAATATCGCTTTTGAGCTCCGGAAACGAGCTGTTTGGCAAGCGTGGGGCTGAAGATATGGTCAGACAGAGACTGCAATGGAACTTCGCTGAAGCTCCAACAAGCAGGTCGACCTGGGCTCAGAGACGCTGGCAGATAAGGTCTCTTTATTAACCTCCATAAAACTCTGAAATGGAGCAATCTGTCGGCCCGGTTTTGGATTTACTGGCAGTATGGTCTGTCTAGTACCTTTCACTGTCTCTGGAGAAGAGCAGGTTGATGCAGAGACATTGGCAATGTACCTTGCATAGTAACCTCTGTAAGTTCCAAGTAGGAACAGCTTGGCTACCCTGGTTCAGGGTAGACCATCTTGGAACTGGCTGGCCATATGGGTCATATTGACCAGGGGAGCACTGCCTCAACATCTGTGATTGAGGTTATCAGGCTGTTCAGTAGAGTGAGGTAGTTGAAGTTTCCCTCAACACATGTTTAATTTTTTCAGCTCAGTTAGTAGTGTTGCCAGTTCATTGGAAACATCATTGCCATCCTCTCTGGGATAGGTAGCTACCAGCAGGAAGCCAGTCTGGCATGTGACATTTTTTATCTGACCTGCAGGTTCATATTGTGAATAAAAACATATATATAATAATCTGTAGGCTCTCAATACCAGTATTCCTGATTGAGTAGATGGTCGAAGAGAGTGTGTTGCGCACACTGAAGACTGAGACAGGTGGTTTCAGTCAGAGGACTGCGGTGCAATTCCTGGTTCAGGGTTGCATTATGCTATTTTCATCTCTGAGGAACAATGCTGAGGATTCGTGGTGACTCTGACAGTCTAGAGTTGACAGGGAACTCGTATTCCCACATCAAGTGGATGCTGTGTTTCAGCTCTAGTCATAAGGATCTGATTAAATGTTATGAGCGAAATTAAACTAGACCCAGATCTAAAATTAATAATATTAGGAGTTCCGGATTCAAATCTAATATTAACAGTAAACCAAAGAAATTTCTTGGATTACTGTTTGATAATAGGGAAAAAATTAATATTGAAATTTTGGAAGGGAACATTATCCCCCACAATTAAAATGTGGACAGTGGAAATGTTGGAGACGTTGCATTTGGAAAGAATCAGATTTGTCCTAATGGACAAATACGAACTCTTTGAACAGATATGGTCTCCATATACAGAATATTTGAAGGGATAGCTGTTCTTGGCATCACAACTCAATGGGTACCCGGCAGGATTAGATGAAAATAACTCTCTGTTTTTCTTTTTGATTTGTATACATGTCTCCATTGATATCGCTATTTGAAATTGTGTTATTCACTATTAAGATGTATACTATAATCTCTCTTTTTTTTAATATAATACTTTATTTTAATTAAATACATATAACAAGAATACATACATATATATTTTTTTTCTCCTCTCTTTTCTCTTTCTCTTTCTTTATAATCAAAATTATTATTTAATCACCATTTTTATTGATTAAAATCTATTTTTTTCTTTTTCTACTTTCAAAAAAATAGAAGTTTATAAGAACTATTCGTAACATTTGTATACTTATTGAAATAAGTTGGTTGTGTATTTGAAAAGTTGTTATACTGTTGTTATGATGGATTTCTTTTAATAACAATATTATTACAACAATAAATGTTATGAGCGAAATAAATAAACAAATTGATAAATCCAAGAAAAGCCAAAAATTTCCGTCCGTATGGTCAATAGGGGAAACGATGGTTCTCCAAGTGGAATCAGAGACGGCTCACAAAGGATGAGTAGTCTGCCCAAAAACAAGAGAGATATATTTCTGATATTTCTCAAGATTGCAGAAACGTGGAGCATGCCAAATCAGGTTAGGATTTGGCTAATCTGATCATGTGTTTGGTTACCCAGTTTAAGATGGATGATTGGCTTTCAGCAATTTAGCTGATTCAGAGAATTAGGGCCTCAATCGATCTTGAAGATGCATACTTTGCCATATCTATGCACAAGAGGCATAGATATATCTGGTGTTTTGATAACAAAGCCAGTGGTGGAAGGTTTACGCTCTACCTAGGGGTTGTCTTCAGGCCTAGGCTATTTACAAAGATTCTAAAGCTAATGCTGCCCTACTCAGATCAAAAGGGCATTGTGTCATGGAGTTTATAGACAATATGCAACATTTGTAGCTGATAAGACTCAGGGATTTTATCAGTAGATGCCTCTTACGATATTAAGGATGCGGTAACATGAAATTTATTGTGCCAACTTTGCCTATTCATTCAGGGTCTCAATGGTAAAGGCAGCTGAAAGAAGCTCCTATTTACCCGAAGTCATGAGTGATGGCTGGTGCAGCCTTTTTCTCGGGTAGCCAGCTCTGCACGATTGTATGGGAAGTTTGTGAACAAGACATGTGAGTTACTTTTAAACGGAAGTAGCAGAGGTTTGTGTTTCTTTCAGTTTGGGCTTAGAGAAGCAATTATGTTATAGCACAATTAACACTGCTTGTGCTCCTTTGTCATTCTCTATAGTCCCATAAGTGGGACAATAAATGAATGGTTATTCGCCCGCTGTTGACTAACGTCATGCAAGGTGTCATTTATATGTCCGCTCAGAAAGCCTAGACTCATAAGTAGTGTGGAATGTATATCAGTAAATTATTATGCAGATATTCATCTACTGTATTCCTAATGGGAGCAGTATCTTTTAAGTTGATTATGCTTTTAGAAACTGATTTCAGCACAAAGAACACAGCCTTTATTCAATCTCTGGCTCAGTCCCTGGGTCATAACTGACATGAGGGTAGCTTGTTATGGGAATTATCTCATAAAGCAAAACAATGGTTGCGTACAATTTGGACATACCCACCAGATCGGGGGTGTTATTATGTATACAGGTACATTGAGCTTGCTAGTACTTATGACATGAAGGATAGTTTCTTCATTGTTATTTAATAGTTTTCTCAAGAGATTGCTGATGGCTCATTAGCAGCCAATTCCCATTTGATCATCTTCTTGCAACAGCAGGAGGCTTAAATAGTACGCTTTCAAAAGTTATAAAATTTGGTTGAATATGCCTGGATGTTTGCAAATAGAATTCTGAACAGTGTTGCATGAGTTATTGACTAACTCAAAGCCAATTGGGACTGTGTTCCGATTAAGAGCAATGTCAATGTATGCAAGTTAGCATCATGGTGTTTATATCCCATGTCTTTTCTACCATTTATGGTTTATCTGTTTAAGTGTTTCACACACAGATTGGGTTACTGCATGAAACCACAGTGCTTTGAAGGCTTCACATAGCCATTCACGTGACTTCGAAATAAAATAGGAAGATTAAACGAGAACTTACCGTTTGAAGTTTGATCTTTATTTTATGAGAAGTTGAAGTGAGGGATTACGTGCCCTCCACTCCCAACCCTGAATCTCATAAAGATAATTTGGTAACTCAACAGTTGCTCTGAAGATTGACGCGCATGCGGGCTCTTCACGCAATCCCTCACTTCAACTTCTCATAAAATAAAGATCAAACTTCAAACGGTAAGTTCTCGTTTAATCTTTCTATTAAACTATTTTCTATATTCCATTCCTTGGATAATTCTTTATCTGTTTCTAGGATTACAAAAATCTTCTTTTTGAATCCAGAAACATGGGCAGCACGGTGGCACAGAGATAGAGTTGTTGTCCTTACAGCGCCAGGAGACGCGGGTGTGACCCTGACTATGAGTGTTGTCTGTACGGAGTTTGTACGTTCTCCCTGTGATCGCGTGGGTTTTCTCCGGGTACTCTAGGTTACAATCACACTCCAAAGACTTGTAGGTTTGCAGGTTAAATGTGTCGGAAGGAACTGTAGATGCTGTTTTAAACCAAAGATAGACACAAGATGCTGGAGTAACTCAGCGGGAAAGGCTGCATCTCTGGGGAAAAGGATAGGTGACATTTTGGTTCAAAACCCTTCTTCAGTCTAAAGTCTGAAGCAGGTTCTCAACCTGAAACGTCACCCATTCCTTCTCTCCAGAGATGCTGCTTGTCCCGCTGAGTTACTCCAGCATTTTGAGTCTATCTTAGGTTTGTAGGTTAATTGGCTGGTAAAGATTGTAAATTATCCCCAGCATGCAGGATAGTGCTAGTGTACGGGGATCGCTGGTCGGCGCCGATTCGGTGGGCTGAAGGGCCTATTACTACGCTGTATCTCTAAACTAAACTAAACTGAATGAAACTAAATCGAGGCGATTAATCTGAAAGGATTTCCCCATTAAAAGCGTGGTGGTGCAAATAATCCTCAGCCTTCTTCCTGTAAATCAATTCCATCATTTCATAATGAGACTAATGGGCCTAATCATTCATTCTGTCTGCCTCATCATCACTTTTAAATCTGCGCCATCTCAGCTTGCTTTCAATCTATTGATTCAAGTCTGAAAAAAAAACATATTTATGTAGCACATTTGACATAAGTTTAAGAAAGTGCTTCACAGAGGCATTATTAAACATAAATTCCCACAGAAGAGATATTAGTGAAACTGAGCAACATTTTGATTAAAGAAGTGGATTTTATGAAGCGTCTTAGAGGACATTAAGAAAAGAAAGAGGGTAAAGTGGCTTGATCAATAGGCCCAGAGAAAAGGGGCCCAGATTTTTTTTGTGTTGCAGACTTGTATGTTGGAAATAATTTCAGAAATAGAGAAGGGCAAGAATGAGAACTTAAAAATGTGACATTGTTTCTTAGCCAATAGTCAGTTAAAGACAGTGAGGACATGGATGGGTGAATGGGTTTCCATGTTGGTTTAGACTTAGTTGGTACATAATTGGATTACTTCAACTTTGTGTATACCAAATCACATGGCAGTGCCATATTAAAAAAAGAAAAAGAGTAAAATAAATTAAAATCAATTAAAAAGGCGCCAAGTAAGGGGGCCCAAATGTGTCTCAGAATTGTACGTTGGAAGCAATTTCAGAAGTTAAGAGGGGCAAGAAAGGGAATGCTAAATATTTTAAGCTGTTTCTTAGCTAAGAGCCCATTCAATGTTGGTGTGTATAGGGTGAATGGGATTCCGAGTTGCTTCAGGCTTAGCTGGTACATTTTTGGCTAACTTTAACTTTGTGGATACCAACCAGTAGTGCATGGATCTCACAAATCCCATGATTGGGCTTATGCCATTTTAGAGAGAACAAAACACTTGGTCTTTACATGGCATGAATATGTGGGTAGATCATCTCAGGCCAGCTATGAAACTATAATTTCTTTGGTGCAGACTGGATTGACTTTAGCCAAATGCCACAATAAAGTATGGTGTTAGCAGAAAGGGAATTGAGTGCATGGCAGATCCATTTATTGTTGGCCACTGACAGCTTCGTAATCACAATTGAGGCCTTGCAAGTCTCTTTGTTCATTTCATTCTACACCCAGAAATAAATACCACCTATATATTTAAAAAAAAAATCTATTTCACTTGTCACCTCACACACTGAAGTTAGAGTTAGTGCAGACACCAGAAAATGCAGACGCTGGAATCTTGAGCAAAGTACTGGAGGAACGCAGTGGGTCAGGCAGCATGGGAAGAATGGACAGACAATATCTCAGGTCAGCATCCTTCTTCACACTGATCTGAAAAGTCGTCTGTTCACTCCCTCCACAGATGTTGCCTGACACATCAGTTTGTACTTAGAATTAAGATGCTCATTTTTTCCTGCTTTTAAATGTTTTTGTTTATTATCTGGCCAAAAAAAAAGACAGGTTTAATCTGAGATTTTAGGAAACACGATTTTTAAGAATTATTCTCCGCTACTTTTCATCGGCAAGGCTACCATACTTCATTAACATGTTATCTCATTATATCCGCTTAGTTGCATATAATCTAACTTTGACAAGCTATCAAACTACACTGTTGGAAGTTTTGAAAAAAAACTATGCCAAGCAAAATGCCTGTAACATGAGAAATGGACAAATATGTTCATAAATCTTCAAAAACAAAATTAATTACATTTGAAATTTGAAATTTCATACCGAATGAAAGATGGCAAATGTTTTTTTCAAAAATAGTCTTTTGCTTTTTGCATTATGCATTATTTTTTTCTGAGACTGTGTTGACAGATAAATAAATAACAGATATTTGGCTACATCAGACCTTCATAATAAATAAATATTCCACACCAACTAGCGCGGCAAAATCCTCCACAAATCTGCAACATTCTCTCAACCATAAATGTATGCAGATGATTTTTAAATGGGCATGTTATTTTTGTATTCATTCCCTATTGTTCTGTAAATAAAACTGTGCTGGCAGGTTGATGTTTTATTCATGAAGCTATTATGTGTGTCAAAGAGGTGCTGAACCCATCCATCGGGAGAATCATGATGAAGTTTTTGTGAAACTCATGGCATGTCCGAGTGTAACCCTTTTATTTGAATAATGAGGTAGCTGTGCGAAGAAAATCTTAATATGCAATCATCTTGAGAAGTCCAAATAATTAAATTTTCAAGTTCAGACTTCAGAGATGAAAATATGTGATTTGCTAATAGCAGTTTATCAGTTATTTGATCTTGAAATATCCAGCTCCATCTGAAATCTCTGGATGTTCTGAGAAGTAATTTTAGATATTTTTTAGACGTTCTATGTTGGGAATAACATGCAGAATATGCTTTGTATTTTGGTCACATTAGCTGAGAGAACGTGTGCAACCAATCTGAAATATTAGCTTGACTATACTCTATGTTCTCAGATGAAACTTATTTTCCCGATAAGCCATTCCCATCAGTGCTGAGAATTTAAACATTTTTTCCTTTCGTTGTCCAGCACTGTACATGTGAATAGTAATATTAAATGAGAACTTAACAGTTTGAAGTTTGATCTTTATTTTATGAGGAGTTACGACAGCGATTACGTGAAGAAGGCCGTCAGCCCACATGCGCGTCAATCTACAAAGCAGCGGTGTGAAATCACAGATAAGTATGGTTGAACTGAACATAGTAAGATTAGAGAAGAGTAGAACTACCAGTTGACCTTTATGATATGAGGGTTGGGAGCGGTGGGCCCGTAATCGCTCATCGTAACTCTTCATAAAATAAAGATCAAACTTCAAACTGGTAAGGTCTCGGTTAATCTTACTATTTTACTTCGGAGTCACGTGAGTGACTATGTGAAGATTTCAAAGCTCTGTGATTTCATGCCGGAAATGAGTCCATGCGTTACACACTGCATGAAGTGACCATGGATGAGTGAAAAAGATTAATGCATTCAGACATGACTTAGTTTGTTAAAATGCTGATGCTTTAATCATCAAAAGAAAATAATAGTGACCCCTTTCATCCAGGGGAAACTATAAAACAGAATCTAAAATGGAGTTGGCAAATACCCCCGGTTTGGCAATGGGTTACTGTAAAATGTTGGGAAAGTATGTTTGTTTGACCATCCTGCAGCTGCTAGGATGTGGTCCAATGGAACGTACATAACCCTTGGAGCTGATGTAGTAGCAGCCCTGGTGGAGTGAGGTGTGGAAAATATTAGTATTGACTCATGCCTTAGCCAAAACCCCATTTTAACCACCTGGAGATGGTAGAACTAATACATCTATGAAGTTTATTGTAACTAACAAACATTGCTAGTTTGGAACCTTTAAGGCTCTAGGTGACCTAGACGTATTGTTGTAAATGTGTGATCACACATTACCAAAGGTCCGTGGGGTATGCCATGAAACTAGTTTGCGACCTAACGCCCCTGGTTTGTTCTGGTTAATTAAATCAAAACATAAAATATTATGTTATTAGCAGATGTAACCATCCTGCCCAGTCGCAATTTATGTAGTGACTGGACCCGTTGCACTGAGGCCAGTGCCATGAGGATAACTACCTTATGAGAGCCAGCTAAAGATAAGGATGTAGCTGGAGACCCCTGGTGAAGTAATGTTAACATAATGTCAATGTCCCATACTTCCGTGTAACTGGGCCTGGGAGAACTTGTGTTCAAGATGTCCTATATAATTCTGGATATCAGAGGGTGGGACCTGACAGTGTGGGTCCCACTTGCTGCAGCAAATATGATGAGAAGGCATGTTGGCACAGTTAATGGCACTGTAACTTAATTATTGTAAAAGATCCATTTGAAAATGAACTCTAAGACATCAATTATCCTGTGCTGTACAGTATGTAACATGTGTATTCAAACAAAAACGCTTCCCATCTGCTGGTGGAAATGTACTGCCTTTTGGTGCTTTTCCTGCACTCTGCAGTGAGCACTACATGGACCCGAGCCGCAGGAATAGTCGTCTCAGAGTCTGCAAGTCAATGAATTGATTTATCATGCAGAGGCTGGTTTCCCGAGTCACAGGCTGAACCAGCAAAGTTTTATGTTTTGAATAACCATATAAGGTTCTATATTATTCCCAACATTAGCGGGAACCATGGCTGCATATGCCAGTCAGGCAGTTCGAAAAGCCTGAAGTGGTATCTTGCTGGATTTATTGCAAGACCCGACTGATGTGGGAGAATGGAGGAAAGACATGCAAGAACATTCCTCTCCAGTGTGGCGATAATGTATCTCTCGCCACTGTATGCCACATATTTTGCAACTGGTAAATGAGCCTGGATGTAAACATATCGATATTCGGTGCTTAATTCGACATTAAATACTTTGTGATCCAACATCCATTCTGTGTTGTCATTGATTTCACGTGATGACAAAATAGCGTCAAATGAGATTAGGTAAATATCATAGGATATTTTAACTTGATTGCACCCATGTGACTAACATATGCCACGACCATAGTGTATCAACTTGGAGTTGAGCATGCAGACTATGCATATTCTCACAATAACCTTTAACCTATATAATGCACCTAGTGTTTATAGGTAGTTGATACCAATAACTGAAAAATTGGTAACTCATGCAAACCGCATCCGCCTCCGTAACTGGAGATGGCATTCATAATTTCGCATCTTTGAGCACTAGTCCGTTTCTAATTACTGAAGATTACTAACCAAAATTACTGGAGCAATGCTGAATACTGTCACCATTTTGACTTTGGTAGCTTCAGCTGGTAATAGCATAGGTCTATTAACAATGACCTATATGGTACTTGAGGGGTTAATTCTTTGCTCGTTATAAGTTCTGATAATGAAAAGGCCAATTTGCACCTCTAAAACACAGCTGCAGTATTGCCAATTACACTTGATGAATAGAAGGCTGCTTAATAACAACAAGGTTGTTACAGGCTTCTGTTAATTCCATCTCTTTCTGTTAAGTTGGTAATTAAATGTAAATCCCAATAGTCAATAGTTCTGATTGGTATCAACTTAATATTAACTGGATGGATAAAGGACCCCAATTCTCAAATATAGTTTGGGGCTGCAACAGTTAATTTTAGTAAAAAATACATCGTTTAAAACATCATCCAGATAGGTGATAACAAATGTTCTTGAGCTCTGAGCAGCCCAAGCACCAGTTTTAGTAATTTGGTAAATAAACCTGGGAGCTGAAGTTAGCCCATTTTGCAACACTTTAACTGTTATCATTGACCCAACCAGATAAATTTCAAATATCTCCAGTGATCCCTGTGAATGGGAACTGAATAGCATGCATCTTTGAGATCGATGCTTGCCATATAACTCCTATAGAAATCAATTGTCAGACAGTAACGGAGTTTCCTATTTTGAAAGTCTGTACTGCACATACGAGTTAAATCTGGATGAAGTGACATCCTCCATCTTTCACCCTGTCCTGAAAGGCAATCCTGGCCATAATACTGGGCCTGCCTCGAAAGACAACTCCGGCCCCAATTCCAAGCCTGCTTGGAACCTATGTATGTTGAGCAGTATAAAGTAATCACATGTTATCATTAGTTTTTTTAAACCCAGATCTGAATCTCATGTTATCATTGTCACTTGTACAAAAACACCAGTGTAAATATTACCAACATGTAAATGGTCCACAACCCCATGTTTCGGAAGAACCAGACCCACCTACCTCCATGGCTACCGGTGGTCTCATGGTAAGCGCAAAGGCCACTGATACGGGTTCTTTTTCCCCTTGATTGGAGAGCAGGACTGGTAAGGTGCGTGGATTCCATATTTTCCATGAGACCGGCTTGGGCCTTGGTCTGAAAACCTCATCACACTGAGCCTGCCTCGAAAGACAACTCTGGCCATAATTCTGAGCCTGCCTCGAAAGACAACTCTGGCTATATTTCCGTGCCCAGTTTTCAAGCTGCCACCGGCTTCAGTGAACCGCTTACCCCCGATGGAGGCTCGTCGTTGGTACCTTCGCTTCCTCATCCTGGTCTTACCTGTGGGATATGTCTTACCTGAAGAGAGGATTCGGCGGCTGGTTTCATTTCCTGGATTTCATGCCCTCCGATGTCACCCTGATAGCGCTGTTCACTGCCGGTACTTGTAGCGTGAGGGAACTCTGGCCCCTTCCGGGTATTCTGCCAACGACTGGAGACCAACTCTTCCGGCAGCAACACCTTCGTTTGTGAGTATCTCTAAAGTCATATGCTTGTGCTCCAGTATGTTCCACGGACATACTTTCAATTTTAAAGTCAGTTACATACTGACCACTCGCACTCCCCTCCGCAGCAAGGGGGATTTGTAGGCAGCCGTGTAAACAGGTGCTGCCGCAGGCCCCTGAGGATACCTGCGCTGACATGGCCCCTCCTACGGACATATATCAGGTTTTTTGCTCTGAATCAGACAGGAACTGACCTGAATGCTCCCCTCCTCAGAGACGGAGACATTGTGCAGCCCTGAAACAGGTGCCACTGCCGCGGGCCCCCGAGGAAACCCACGCTAATAACTCCCTCCTTCGGAATATCATTGTGGAGCAACCTCTCCATCAGGTGCTACATGTAGGTTTAGACGTCTGCAGACGCTACCCATTGAAGGAGGGGAACTCTCCTGGCCTGACTCCCGTAGTCCACAGGCCTAAACGTCTTACTTTTGGTTTTACCCCCTTCTTGGGAACCACAGCCGGTCTGGAAGCAGATGACCCCTGTATGTCGGGGGGACCCTCCTGGCCTGGCTTCACAGACCTTACCGCCGGCTTGTGGTTTGTTTTACCCCCTTTCTGGGGAATCACAGCCGGTCTGGAAGCCACTGACTGTTACTGTCAGTGACTGGGGTGGCAAACCCGACGGCCGCCGGCTACCCGCACTTCCGCGGTCTCTGTAGCCGGTTCCCCATGGTCCGAGACCGGGATTCCTCGCGGTCCATGATCGGTTTCGCGGCCCGTCCGGACTTCGCCCCATTTGTCCAGCAGGTATATATCTCTGTACAGAGATTCCTGCAAAAAAAGAAAACATAAAAACCTGGCAATAAGGTGAAACGCACCTTCAGGTTTAACTTACTGCTGGACAGGGCAACGCTGCCGCCAGTCGGCTTGTTTGCGCAAAGCGAGTCAACGTAATGATGCGCATGCGGGCTGACGGCCTTCTTCATGTAGTCACTCACGTGACTCCGAAGTAAATTTAGATACTGAGAAATTCTGCCATAATAAGCATTCATTAACTTGAATTTTAATTGGCAAGACCTTGCAAAAACGGTTGTTGTACTGGCGAGCATGATATTTTTCATAATAGATGCCCATGGATTTTCTGTCGAAAGATTACCAACTTAATATCAATTAATCCCAAAATGTTCCACAATGGACTCATGAGGCTGACATTTCTTCACTTCTACTGCCAGCTATTGTTGAGGAAAAGGGAAGGGTGGGATAACAGCTCATTCACATTGATCCTTACGAGGGAATTCTTCTGAAAATCTTTTCTTCGTTTTGGAATTTCGTAGTACAGTATATCTCCCATTAATGATAGTTGAGCAATACCGCTCATTAACAATCCTTATGCCTTCCTGACGTTGAGGTCTTGTTAAGCTTTTGAAAGATAATAGTAATCTATTGGTCTTAGGAACCAAAAACACTTGGTGCAACCTTAGGCTCGAGAGATACTGAGAGGAAACAGGCCCGTCGGCCCACTAGCGATCACCCCCGTACACGAGCACTATCCTACTCATTAGTGTGGAACAGTGGCACACCGGTAGAGTTGTTGCCTTACAGCATCAGAGACCTGGGTTTGAGGAGTCAATAGGAGTCAATATCACCAACAGCTTCTCCTGCACCACCCATATTGAAGCAAGGCCAGCAGCAGAATTAAGGACAGGTCTCCTCCTGGCCACTCCTTCTTCTCCCCTCTCCCATCAGGCAAAAAGTACAAAAGAGTGAAAATGCATCTCTCCAGATTTAGGGACAGTTTCTTCCCAGCAACTGAATTATACGACCATAACCAGAGAGCAGCTGAACTACTATTTACCTCTTTGGTGACCCATGGGTTATCCTTGATCAGACTTTGCTGGCTTCACCTTGCACTAAACGTTATTCCCTTATCACATATCTGGTTCGATTGTAATCACGTATTGTCTTTCTGCTGACCGGATATCACACAACAAAAGCTTTTCACTGTACCTCGGTACACATGACAATAAACTAAACTGAACTGAATTGATCTTGACAACGGGTGCTGTTTGTACAGAGTTTGTACGTCCTCCCGTGACCTGCATAGATTTTCTCCGGGTACTCCGGTTACCTCCCACACTCCAAAGACATGTAGTTTTGTAGGCTAATTGGCTTGGTAAAATTGTAACTTGTCTCTATTGTGTGTAGGATAGTATTAGTGTGTGTGTGTGGGGGGGGGGGGGGTCGCTGGTTGGCAAGGACTCATTTAGCTGGCCTGTTCCCGCGCTGTATCTCTAAACTAAACTACCTCTTTAAAATGTGGGAGGAAACCAGAGCACGCGGAGAAAACCAACGCGGTCACAGGGAGAACGTACAAACTCCGTACAGACAGAAGCCACAGTCAGGATCAAACCCAGGTGTCTGGTGCTGCGAGGCAGCAACACTACCGCTGCACCACTGTGTAAAACCATGCGGAGAACCATCAATCGCACGAGGCAAAACATTTTCCTTTTCTCAGCCAGGTCAGCTGACTTCTGTCCAAATCATAACCTCAAAATTGATGGAAGTGATTTGTGTAGCCAGAAAGAGCAGGAAACCCAGTTTGAACTTCCAGCTTTTCATTAAGTGGTTAGCGGCAGGAAATCCACAGGACCAGTGGGTTTTGTTTGCCAACCCTGAGGAAGGCAATGTCTGCTTCCAAGGAAAGCATAAGGTGTCGGGAAGTGCTCTGCATCTCTTTGCCTGCAGGTGGTGTGGTAAAAGCATCTACCTCCTGTCCGATGTCTTCTGTGACTCTCTTCAGCTGCTAACTTCCACTGTTAAAGCCACCAATCCTCAGTATGATATTTTAATGACCAACCCACCTTTTGTGAGTGGGTTGCATGTATGCTTCTAGTCCTCACTTCATGAATGCAGCCAGTGACTGGGTTTAGGGGCCATGTTTTATTTTAGACTTTTGGAGATACAGCGTGGAAACAGACCCTTCAACCCACCAAGTCCGCGCCGACCAGCGATTACCCCGCATACTGATCTGCACACACGAGGAACAATTTACAATTTTCCCGGCCAATTAACGAACATTTCCCGTCCAATGTCTTTGGAGTGCGGGAGGAATTCAGAGCATCCAGAGAAAACCCATGCAGTCACAGGAAGAACGTACAAACTCCGTATATCCGCAGTCAGTATTGAACTGGGTTTCTGGCGCTGTAAGGCACCAACTCTACCGCTGCCCCACTGTGCCTCTTGTGACAGTTTGTGACGGGTGATGTCTATGTGGAGTTTGCACGTTATCCCTGTGATCGCTGAGTACTCTGGACTCCCCTTACATCCCAAAGACATGAAGGTTGGTAGGTTAATTAGTTTAGTTTAGTGATTTAGTTTAGCGATACAGCACAGAAACAGGCCCTCCAGCCCTCCGGTACACCAAATCCGTGCCGACCAGCTATCCCCACACACTAACACTAACCTACACACATTAGGGAAAATTTTACAATTTTTCCAAGCCAATTAGCCTACAAATCTGTGCGTCTTTGGAGCGTTGAAGGAAACAGGAGTTGCTGGAGAAAACCCATGCAGGTCATGAGGAGAACGTGCACACTACAGGCAGCATCCATGGTCAGGATTGAACCAGGTGTCTGGCGCTGTAAGGCAGCAACTCTACGATGCCGTCTGTAAATTGGCTGCTGCAAATTTTCTCTCATGTGTAGTCGTGGAGTAGAATTTGGGGAGAATTGAGACAATAGAATACATTTAGACTGATATAAGGTGCATGTACAGTGGCTTGCAAAAGTATTCATACCCCTTGAACTTTTCCACATTTTGTTACATTACAACCACAAACGTAAATGTATTTTATTGGGATTTTATGTGATAGACCAACACAAAGTGGTGCATAATTGTGAAGTGGAAAGAAAATGATACATGGTTTCCAAATTTTATTACAAATAAAAAACTGAAAAATGTGGCGTGCTAAAAGTATTCAGCCCCGCTGAGTCAATACTACAGCTGCAAGTCTTTTGGGGTATGTCTCTACAAGCTTTGCACATCTAGAGACTGACATTTTTGCCCATTCTTCTTTGCAAAATAGCTCAAGCTCAGTCAGATTGGATGGAGAGCGTCTGTGAACAGCAATTTTCAAGTCTTGCCAGAGATTCTCAATTGGATTTAGGTCTGGACTTTGACTGGGCCATTCTAACACATCAATATGCTTTGATCTAAACCAATCCATTGTAGCTCTGGCTATATGTTTAGAGTCGTTGTCCTGCTGGAAGGTGAACCTCCGCCCCAGCCTCAAGTCTTTTGCAGACTCTAACAGGTTTTCTTCCAAGATTGCCCTGTATTTGGCTCCATCCATCTTCCCATCAACTCTGACCAGCTTCCCTGTTCCTGCTGAAGAAAAGCATCCCCACAGCATGATGCTGCCACCACCATGTTTCACAATGGGGATGGTGTGTTCAGGGTGATGTGCAGTGTTAGTTTTCTGCCACACATAGCATTTTGCATTTAGGCCAAAAACTTCAATTTTGGTCTCATCAGACCAGAGCACCGTCCTCCACATGTTTGCTGTGTCCCCCACATGGCTTGTGGCAAACTGCAAATGGGACTTCTTATGGCTTTGTTTCAACAATGGCTTTCTTCTTGCCACTCTTTCATAAAGGCCCGATTTGTGGAGTGCATGACTAATAGTTGTCCTGTGGACAGATTCTCCCATCTGAGCTGTGGATCTCTGCAGCTCCTCCAGAGTTACCATGGGCCTCTTGGCTGCTTCTCTGATCAATGCTCTCCTTGCCCGGCCTGTCAGTTTAGGTGGATGGCCATGTCTTGGTAGGTTTGCAGTTATGCCATACTCTTTCCATTTTCGAATGATGGATTGAACAGTGCTCCGTGAGATATTCAAAGCTTGGGATATTTTTTTATAACCTAACCCTGCTTTAAACCTCTCCACAACTTTATCCCTGACCTGTCTGGTGTGTTCCTTGGGCTTCATGATGCCCAAGGAACATTGGTTGTTCACTAATGTTCTCTAACAAACCTCTGAGGCCTTCACAGAACAGCTGTATTTATACTGAGATTAGATTACACACATGTGGAGTCTATTTACTAATTCGGTGACTTATGAAGGCAATTGGTTGCACTGGATTTTATTTAGAGGTATCAGAGTAAAGGGGGCTGAATACTTTTGCACGCCACACTTTTCATTTTTTTATTTGTAAAAAAATTTGAAAACCATGTATCATTTTCCTTCCACTTCACAATTATGCGCCACTTTGTGTTGGTCTATCACATAAAATCCCAATAAAATACATTTATGTTTGTGGTTGTAACGTGACAAAATGTAGAAAAGTTGAAGGGGTATGAATACTTTTGCAAGCCACTGTAAATGTGTGGTTGATGGTAAACCTGGACTCGGTGGGCTAAAGGGCCTGTTTCTGTGCTATCGCTCTGTAATTCACTGGTCACTGCTTGCATTAGCTTGCCCCTTTGTATCTGCAATCCAAGGCAAACTACATTAAATGTCTACCGTTTGTTCTCTCTTCAACCAAGGAATCGACACGGTCCTTGACTTTGCTTCTAAGAATTAGCATTGCTTACGAGTAACCATTAAAGCAACTGCTTTCAAGAGTCGAGTGATTAATTAAGACTTCTTTATCACCTTATGCAGCAGTACTTTGGGATAGCTAAAGCAGAGAGTTAATCTGAAATCTCCAACATTTTTTTCCAAATTCTCCTATTGTACCAGTTATTATTTGATCTCTCACCCTGAGCCTCGACAGCGTTGATTATGAAAAATTGGTGCTGGTATCGCTGGCACACATTACTGATCGTTGCAATGCTGAATAAGACTGCAGCCAATCTAATTGCCAACTTAGCTTGGAGCCACTTTTCTTTTTTCTTAATTCCTATTTTTGTACGATTTCTAGGATTTCGAAACAAACATCCTGCTGCAAAAGTGTAAGTAAAATGAGGTTAGCAACAAATGCACAAGGAAATGAAGCTTAGATTTTTTTATTAATAGCACATTAACCGGCTGCAGTCATTCTAATACTTGGGTGTTACAAGCTGTGTCACACCAAATTGGCAGGAAATAACCATCCTTCATGTGGGTATAATCACATGATTTATCACAAAACATAATTTTCAAAGCATGGAATATTTGTGGAAGCAGCAATTGACGCTTAATATGGAAAAGATCATAACCAGGTGTGACTATTGTCAAAATTGATGACCTGCATAGGTAGTCTTGACATGAAGATGGAAGAGGGGTAGAAAATACTTCGGCTGATATTATGTGTATTTAATATGCTAACATCAAATCCATCCTGATTTTCTAATGAGAACATTTTCATTTTATTTTGAAGTATGATAGCGCATTCATCAGACTATTGGACAGAAGAATTTGCACATGGAGCATTTGCATGATAATATCACACCGGTAATTTAAAATCCTCTATGAATATTTTTGAACAGATGCAGATTGCATGATTAATTTTGCTGGATACACAAGGAACGGCAGATGGTGGTTCACCAAAAAAACAACTCAAGAACCACTCAGCAGGTCAGGCAGCATATCTGGAGCACATGGATAGGCGATGTTTCGGGTCAATGGTTCAATGGTGCAACTGCGCAGTGAAATTATTTTTGCACATGCAGGTACCGCCATCATTTGGCGCCATTTCTACAGTCCAAAGTCCGGTCCGCTCGCGCACTAGGTATAGTGGAGCGGTTCCTGATTGCGGTAAGCCCCAGGCTCCTGCAGGGCCTTCCTCCATCGCCTTTGACTAGATCAGCCCCTGAACCGATGTCCCTCTCCTCTCCTGGCCTGGCCATCTTTGTGTTGGGGAGCATGGATTCAGTGGGCCGAAGGTCCTGTTTCCACGCTGTCTCTTTCGATCGATTCAATCAATATGTATCATCAATATTGTCAACGTTAATTATATTTGTTCCATCTATTGCTAAAGATCAGCTGCCTTAAACTTCCTCACTGCCTAAAGAGGCACGTGAATCAGTCACCAATTTGATCGTGAGCTGAATGCTTACGGATTCAATGGCACCCGAGGCACAATGGGCCTGGCAGGAAGAAATTCCGCACAGAGGGATTGGGGACTCCTGCTCAGCTGCTCAACACTTGGGGCTGAGTATGGGGTCAGGACAAGTGAGGGAGTGAGGGGACACTAGCTTATGAAGTGGTTGGGGATTGCTACCTTGTGTGGAGTTGAATGGTGGGGTGTGTGGGCATTGTATGCAGGAGCGGCAGTAAGGAAATAATATGGAATGGAAACAAATAGCCGGAGAGGGAGAGTAAAAGAGAGAAGAGGAGAGAGGGGGAGAAGGAGAGGGGGGGAAGGGGAGAGAGGGAGATAGAGTGAGAGAGGAAGAAAGGAGAGAGAGAGGAAGAGAGTGTGAGAAAGTGTGTGGGAGTGGGAGAGGAGAGAGAGGGAGTGGAGAAGAGGGAGAGTGGGAGAGGAGAGGGGAAAAGGAGTGGCAGGGAGTAGAGAGGGAGAGTGAGAGAGAGAGAGAGAGAGAGAGAGAGAGAGAGAGAGAGAGAGAGAGAGAGGGAGAGAGAGGGAGAGAGAGAGAGAGAGAGAGAGAGAGAGAGAGAGAGAGAGAGAGAGAGAGAGAGAGAGAGAGAGAGAATCATTATACGAGGAAGAGGACACCGTGATGACAAAGGTTAAATAATTACAATTAGTGTGTAAATTGCAGTGGTTTCACCAAACTCACAGGTTAGGTCCGACCAGGCTATGCACTATTTGTATTTACAACACATCGCAGGCAGTTGTACCGGCGCTTAAGTAAACAGTTATGATTACACTTGTTCAGTTGTGCTGCTCTGTTATTAAAATGTAAATGAATGGGGCATAGGCAACTCGATGCCTGACAATGTTATAAAAGACGTCTATTGTTGACTATTCGCTTGGTGTTGCTTTTATTTTAAGATTCAAAGCATTCATCAATAATTGCATTGCCTCTGTGAAAACTGTGTTTGGCATCTGGGTGTTAAACACTCCTCATTGCACGTGCAAGGATGTTGAACTCTTCTTCCTCTTGCTTCTGAAGTAATCCTCGAAATCGACGATGATGCGTGACCATCCACTACGATTATTATGGGGTCTGGGGTGGCTGGTGAGGCCAATGTGGGAACTACAGTGTCTTTCACACATGGAGAATGTTGTGGCTGAAGGAATGTGGAAGGTGGAGAAGGAAGGGGAAGGGGGGAGGGCAGGTGGGTAGCTCATGAGGGCCTCAGTTCCTTCTATTGCCTGCCCACGCCTCCCGTTTGCTCCCAGTGTATGGCCTCATGGTTCACAGTACAATCACAAATATTCTTTCTACACTATTCCTTCTCCACAAATCATTCCCTACGCATCATAGACCAGTGATTCCTAGGAGTCAGTGCGAATTCTTCGAGGAGACTTTGACCGTATCTTTGAACCTTTTCCTCTCTTGGCCTGATTGTTCGTTCCCATTGCAGAGCACAATAGAGCTGTCAGTTCAGTTCACAAAACCATCAAAAGAAAGGACTCGACCCGAAACGTCACCTATTCCTTTTCTCCAGAGATGCTGCCTGACCCGCTGAGTTACTCCATATTTTGTGTCTATCTTCGGTGTAAACCCACATCTGCAGTTCCTCTCTACACCAGTCCTGATTTTACCTGATTCCTACATGTTGGCTTGTTCTGCCTGAATTTGAGTATTGAGCATGGAGTTATTCTTAATGCACTCCCTCAACTGTTGCGTAAATCCTACATGAACGTTAAAATCAATGCCTGCAGCTTGAAGCACATGCAAACTAATAAGAACATTGATTTAAGCTTCATTTGCAGTCCACTTGGAGTATTTCTAATCATCACATAAACAAAAATGCCCACAGACTCCTGGCACCATTTGTCATCAAGGGATATGGGGAGAAGGCAGGCACAGGTTATTGATTGGGGACGATCAGCCATGATCACAATGAATGGTGGTGGCGGTGGCTCGAAGGGCCGAATGGACTCCTCCTGCATCTATTTTCTATGTTTCTATGTTTCTATATGTCATGAGAAACATTTGCCTGAAAAGCCTGAAAACTGTAATATCCAGGTTCAGGAGCAGCTTCTTCCCCACGGCCATCAGGCTATTAAACACTACAACCTCCAAATAAGCTCTGAACTACAGTACATAGACTTTAACTTCGACATTGTTTTTTTTGTCTTTTTGTCTTTTTCTTTGTCTTTTTGAACTATTGTTTGTTTGTTTTATGTGTATGTATGTGATATGCACACACACATATACACTGTATATACTGTATATATAACATTTTGTTTATCATATTGTTCACAGAGTACTTTGTGAACATATTCTGTTGTGCTGCTGCAAGTAAGAATTTCATTACTCTGTTTGGGACATATATGACAATAAAACACTCTTAACGTTTGACTTGACACTAAAATGGATGCAAATAGTCTCTCAGCCAATATACAGACATATATCTTACTCATATAGTAGAGGCTGCATTTAAAATGCATGGGCAGTAACCTTCTAAGGTGAGTACAAATCATAAAGTGGGATAACATTAGCTACCCTCCAATCCATAGGAACTGTTGAACATTGGAAAATGATCACCAATGCGTCCATGATTTCTAGAGCCACTTCCTTGAGAACCCTGCGATGCAGACCATCAGGCCCTGGGGATTTATCATCCTTCAGTTCCATCAGTCTACCTAATACTATTTCTCACCTAATGCAAATTTCTTTCAGTTCCTCTGTCTCCCTAAATCCTCTGTCCTCTCGTACATCTGGGAGATTGTTTGTGTCTTCCTTAGTGAAGACAGAACCAAAGTACCTGTTCAACTCATCTGCCATTTCCTTGTTCCCATCATAATAATTTCACCTGTTTCTGCCTTCAAGGGACCCACATTTGCCTTTACTAATCTTTTTCTCCTTACATACCTAAATAAGCTTTTACTATCCTTCTTTATATTCTTGGTGCGCTTACCCTCATACTTCATCTTTTCACCCTGTATTGCCCTTTTTGTTACCTTCTGTTGTCCTTTGAAAGTTTCCCAATCCTCTGGCTTCCTGCTACTCTTTGCTATGTTATACACTTTTCTTTTTGTTTGATTCCATCTCTAACTTCCCTTGTCAGCCATGGTTGCCTCTTACTCCCCTTAGAATCTTTCTTCCTCTTTGGAATGAAATGATCCTTCATCTTCTTGATTACGCCCAGAAATTCCTGCCATTCTGTTCCACCATCATTCCTGGTTGCAATCTCCCACCCCGTCCCTCTGGTTCATTAGACAACACTAAATCCAGAATCTGGTAGGCTCCAGTACAAGCTGCTCAAAGAATCCAATACAACATTTTGTATCGTTCAGACAGCCTTCTCTGGCTTTTGGTCTGCTGTTGTTTGTTTCTTCTTTTCAATGTCTCAACTGTTGGAGCGCTGAGTGGAAACTGCAAACCTTTGCAGAAATAATGACAAATATTCATCTCATCCCTTGTGAGCGGTTTCTTGCTTTAAATATTAAAAGCTGCTGTTGCTGGCAGAACCTATAACACAAAATGAACCGTTTGTCACTCAGATTAAAATCCACTTTATTTCTTTCCAGCAGCCTCTTTTACAATCATGCATCATGTGCAATTAGTTTTGAATCTTTGACATCATTGTTACGAATAAAATAATTTATTGACTGAATATAATAAAGTTCATCATAATGCATGTTGTTGTCTGTTTCTGAAACTGAAAATAATTGCTACATTATTTTAAAAGTTTATGTCTGGGCTATGTTTATGTTGTTGGAGATAAAGCAGTGTAAATCTGATCCCTAAAAAGCAAAATAACACATTTGCTGGAAATATGAAATAAGAGTGTTCAATGCTCTTGTGCACCAAAAAATGCTCTTACGCAACAATTAAATTATTACTTTCAGCAGCACAACAGGCTTGTAAATACAAAACTCAATAATTAATATAATAAGCAAATATAAAATGTTTAATAAATAAAAAATACAAAATAGTGCAAAAAAAACAAAATAAAGCCCCAAGTCCCTAGTGCCACCAAGGCAGTTCGTAGTTTGAAGATTAGTTGGTGCTTGAAGTGTTCAACAGCCTGATGGTTGTTGGGAAGAAGCTGTTCCTGAACCTGGAGATCACACTTTTCAGACTCCTCTATCTTCTTCCTGATGGCAGGAGTGAAATGAGTGTGTGACCAGGATGGTGTGGGTCTCTGATGATGCTAGATGTCTTTTTGAGGCAGCACCTCCTAGAGATCCCTTCGATGATGGGGAGTTCAGTACCCATGATGGACTGGGCAGTGTTCACCTCTTTTTTATAGTCTCCTTCATTCCTGGGCATTCTAGTTGCTGAACCTGTCAATATGCTCTCTACAGTGTTACCACCAGTCAATATGCTCTCTACCATAATCTTATAGAGGTTCAAGAGAGTATTTTTTGACGTATCGAATCTCCTCAATCTTTGTCTGTGGAAACACTTAGAAGACCAGGCAGAAGCCGTGGAGAGAGAAACAGGTAAGGGCCTGTCCCCTGCGGCGACCTAATTTGTGAGTTTAGAAGAATTTGCGCTCAACTCGTGGTCCTAGGAGGTCACTGGAACTCTCCTTCATGCTCGAGGGAAGTCCCCGCATACTCGCGGCCTCAGTTTGGTCGAGGAATATTTTTCAGGATGTTGACAAATTTTCCGCGAGTATAAGTTGGTTGGCATGGGTCTTTTGATCTCCTAGTGCAGTGGAATGGGGTCGCTAGGCAGTCGAGGTAGCCAATATGCAATCTCCTTTGCTGACTGGTCATTTTAATTGGCTCTTTGGAGTTTTCAGAACCAAGGAAAACCGACCAGTAATGTTAAATGGCTGCTAAACTTTATTAAAAGTTGGCTGGCTTCTTAAAAGTGTCTCCAATCCTTCCCCCCCCCCCCATTCTCCCCCCTTCTCTCCCCTTCTCTCCCCCTCTCTCCCCTTCTCTCCCCCCTCCGCGCTCTCTAAAGGACTTACCGTACACTGTGGCAGCCGTCTTTTACCTTCCAGTTCATTGCGGGTGTGAATTTCAGACAGCTCCCCCCGCTTTCCCTGGCCTCCGCCTCTGCGATGTGTGTGTGTGTGTGTGTGTGTGTGTGTGTGTGTGTGTGTGTGTGTGTGTGTGTGTGTGTGTGTGTGTGTGTGTGTGTGTGTGTGTGTGTGTGTGTGTGTGTGTGTGTGTGTGTGTGTGTGTTGACGGTCGATCCAGCTCGCGGTTTCATCGCTGACGGTCGATCCAGCTCGAGGTTTTTCAGGCTGGTGCCCTCGAGCTTGAAGGTCGAAGACAGTCGCTGAAAAGTTGAGTGAGTGGGACAGGCCCTTTAATGGTTCAGATTGATGACCACACATCGGAAAAGAAGAAATTGGGAAATTAAACATATTTTAAGTTGCAAACAAGGGAGATAGATGGAGAGAAGAGGAGGAATGTTTGCAATAGAATGGAAATCAGGAAACCAAATGGCAGAAGTGATGGGGATGCGAATTGTAATAAATGTGAGGAGAAAAAATTGTAAACCCTGAAATGAATACAGGAAATTTGTGAAATACTGACCAGGTCAGGCAGCATCCATAGCAAGGAAAACACAATCATCCATCTTTAAGGTGGATGAATCTTCTGATTATTCTCATCATCGACCCAGTATAGTGACTATATTTATTTCTCCACAAATGCCACTTAAATCTGAACATCTATGATTCTAGTAGCAGGAATAAATGTAAAATCATGTTTCCAAAAGGGATGTATAATTAAAGGGTCGATTCTGTCTCACCTGACTAAGAACTCAGCACTAAATGTTCTTTAATAACAGAATTGTAATACTCTATTTGGAGGTAGCTTGGTTTTCATGTGGCAGTGGCAGAAAGTTGCCGGGATGCTCTTATAGAAGTGCCGGGGTGATCTTATAGATGTGTACAAAATCATGAGAAGAATGGATCAGGTAGAAGCATAGAGTCTCTTGCCCAGAGTAGGGGAATCGAGGACCAGAGGACATAGGTTCAAGGTGAAACGGAAAAGGTTTATTAGGAATCCCAGGGGCACCTTTTTCACACAAAGGGTGGTGGGTGTATGGAACAAGCTGCCAGAGGAGGTTGTTGAGGGTGGGACAATCCCATCATTTAAGAAACAGTTAGACAGGTACATGGCTAGGACAGATTTGGAGGTATATGGACCAACCACAGGCAGGTGTGACTAGTGTAGCTGGGACATGTTGGCCGGTGTTGGCAAGTTGGTCGAAGGGCCTGTTTCCACTCTGTAGCACTCTATGACTCTGTGACTCTATGTGCCACAGAGCCCAACAAGGATGTACCCAGCGGCCATCAAAAAACAAGGGTGGACCTGGCGGGCCGCCCATGGCCATCTGCAGCAGCAGCCCAGTATCACCGCCATGAAGGTGGTCCCGGCGGGCTGCTGCCTGCAGGGGGGGAAGCTCGCCAGCCGCCAAGCTTGGCCCCAAAGACCGGAGAATCAAGGAGGAGGAAGCTGCTGGTGATGATGAACGTGAGGAGTGGGCCGTTAGGAGAGGGAGCGGGGGTATTGTCTCCAGCGCCTTCAAGGTCGACTGCAGGAGGCGCGCCCGGGACACAGAGGCGGTTGGGCGAGGAGAGGAACGTTGGTTCGCGGGCCGAGCCGGTCGAGGGTAAATGTGGAGGCCCTGCAACAGCCTGGGGCTTACCTGGACCAGGGGCCCCCCAGTACATCTAGCATGTGGACCAGATTGTGGCCTTCGTACTTTTTCTTTTTTCTTAGTAAATGGCACCAAAATATAATGACAGGTGCAAGAATTGCACTGTGCAGTGCATACGTGACAATAAAGAACCACCATGTTTGTAATTAGACTGTTAATTAAAATTTATTTTAGAGATACAGCTTGGAAACGGGCCCTTTGGCCCACCGAGTCAGGAAGTTTAATGAAACTGGTGCCAAGGGAACAGAGTTTGTTGGAGGAGTTGAAGATAATATAGTCATTCTTTCCACTGTTAAATTGGATGTTACAAAGTCACCTTGAGTTATCAGTTGTTCAAACCCACCGATGTTTCAGAGGTGGTAACGGTGTGGTAGAGATCTGGAGTGAGGCAGAGAAAGGCAAAGACTGGCACCATGAGCATGCATGAGGGCCTTGATGTCTTGTTTAGGGACACCACAGAGGGGCAGCATGTAAAGGAACATTATGAAAGCCTTGAATATTGATCGATTGAGAATACAGTGAGAAAGCCCTTTCAATAAGCTTCTGAGTATATAATGTTTTTTGGTTGTTTGGTTATCAGTTACAGGTTTGTTATTGTCACATGTATTGAGATGCAGTGAAAAACCGTTTCATGTGTGCCATCCAAGCATATCACACTGGACATAAATAAATCAGGGCAGTGCATGAGAGTTTACTTTAGTTTAGTTTAGAGATGCAGCGTGGGAACATGCCCTTACGCCCACCGATGCCAACTGACCAGCGATCCCCATTCATTAGCACTATCCTACACACTTTACAATTTACAATCTTTACCAAAGCCCATTGAAATACAAAGTTGACCTAATCAGTCCCAGAAGCATTTAGAGGATAGCAGAACACTTTGGCATCGATATCATCAACAATTTGCCCTGGTCCAACTACATTGCCGCTCTGGCCAAGAAAGCAAACTAATGCTGCTCATCATCAGAAGACTAAGGAAATACAGCATGCCTCCAATGACTCTTACTAATTTCTATAGATGCGCTGTAGAAAGCATTCTATCCGGGTGCATCATTACTTTGTTTGGCAACTACTTTGCCCAAAACCGAAAGAAATTGCAAAGTTATGAATGCAACCCAACTCCATCATGGAAACCAGCCTCCCCATTGACACAGTCTATACCTCATGCTGTCATGGAAAATCAGCCAACATAATCTCGGACCACTTACACCTCGGTCATTCCCTCTTCTCTCTCCTGGTGGACAAATGACACAAAAGGTGGAAAGCACACACTCCCAGATTCAGGAACAGCTTCTACCTCATTTTTATCCAACTACTGAACATTCCTCACATAAGCTAAGGGTATGATGTTGATCTCCCAACCTACCAAATGCGATACGTGCACTTTTTTAACCTGCACCTCTTTGTAGCTGTTACATTATATTCTACAGACTGGTTATTCTTCTCTTTGTGCTGTCTGTTATACATGTGTATGCCTTGATTGTACCTATGTATGGTATGATTTGCCTGCACAGTTTGCAAAACCTGGTTCTCACTGTATCTCGGTATAAGACATTAGTGAGGCTACATTTGGAGTATTGTGTTTATAGTTTTGATCACCCTGCTAGAGGAAGGATATGTTAAGCTGGAAAGAGTGCGGAGATTTATGAGGCTTTTGCCAGGACTTGAGGGCCTGAGCAATAAAATGGGTCCGGCTAGGACTTTATTCCTTGGAACGCAGGAGAATGAGACGTGATCTTATAGAGGTGTGTAAGAACATAAGGGGAATAGATAGGGTAAATGCAGAGAGTCGTTTACACAGAATAGGGAAATGAGGAACCAGAGGAAATAGGTTGAATGTGAGAGGGAAAAGATTTAATAGGAATTTGAGAGGCATCTTTTTCACACAGAGGTTGGTGGGTATATTGAACGAGCTGGATATAGTTGAGGCAGGGACCAATTAAGATATTTGAACAGGTACATGGATAGGAAAGGTTTAAAAGGATATGGGCTAAATACAGGAAGGTGATACAACTGTAGATGGGGCATCGAGGGACAAGTTGAGTCGAAGGGTGTGTTTTCGTACTGTATGACTCTATGACTTGTGACAATAAACATGTGACAATAATAAACTATTACCAATAAACCATCAATATCAATGCAGCACGTGCATCTTTAGTCAACATCAAATGAAATTCATATGGTGATACTAAACCAATCATTCTGAAGCCCACAAAATAAACACAAAATGCTAGAGTAACTCAGCAGGACAGGCAACATCTCTGGAGAAAAGGAATGGGAAGTGTTTCAGATTGAGACCCATTCTGAAGATGGGTCTCGACCCGAAACATCACCCATTCCTTCTCTCCAAAGATGCTGCCTGTTCCGCTGAGTTACTCCAGCATTTTGTGTCTAAAATACATGGTATATCAGCACAGCAGGGTCCAATTGACCTGACTCTCAATGTATTTACAGGGAATGCACTTCACCTGTTCCAAATCTGACACATATACTCCGGTCCCATCGGGCTAGGATTAGATGGCCAGATTCTAATTCAAAGATAATCCGTACATGCCCTCAACTCCAAAACGACAGCCCTGCCATCAAATTGGTAATGCATGTAGTTACAGATGCAGATTTTCTCCTTTGTATATTTTTGGCACTCATTAGTTAAGCTTTGTAGTTGAACTTTTGCGGTCATTACTTCTTAAGTGGGGAACAGTTTATTGTCCAACTCCACTGCCAGCAGAATCTGTGAGAGCAAGATCAGTGGGACATCTTCTCTGATCAAGGGATGCTAATGTGAACTGGCCTACTCTTTCATCACAGCTTCACTAAGTAAACTGAGAAATTCATGATTTGATGTCTTGCCTCCAAACTCAGACAATTTGAATCAAAGTTTTAGTTTTATCTTATTGCCTGTTTTATAAAATGGTTCAAAACTGGCAGCAAGTGCTTTGGTTACATTTTGCAAAAATAAAGAGTTGTAGACATCAGTTTCAAAAGGGTGATCAATAATCCAATTAGCGTTATGCATCAGAACAAGTTCTCCACCGTGTGACAAACACAGCAAATGTACCTTAAACACAGTTCTGATTTTAAAATCTTGATGTGATATAGTCTAGACAATATATCCGTCTATATCTCTAATTTACCTTTCCCCTGACTCTCAGTCTGAAAGAGGGTCTCGACCCGAAACGTCACCTAATCCTTTTCTCCAGAGATGCAGTCTGACCCGCTGAGTTACTCCAGGATTTTGTGTCTATCGTCTATTATACTGGCGGATTGATAGAGATCAGGAGCTGATCAAGAGGAAACAAGTTAAGTAGAAAATTCCATCAACAACATGCTGATACAGGGACGCCACTGACCTGCCTATTTAATCATTGATTAGTTTAGTTTAGTTTAAAGATACAGCACGGAAACAGGCCCTTCGGCCCACCGAGTCCGCACCGACCAGCGATCCCCGGACATTACCACTATCCTATCCGCACTAGGGCCAAGTTACACATACACCAAGCCAATTAACCTACATACCTGTACATTTTTGGAGTGTGGACCAAACCAAAACCAAAGATCTTGGAGAAAACCCATGCGGTTACGGGGAAAACGTACATACTCTGCAGAGACAGCACCCGTAGTCGGGATCGAAACTGGGTCTCCGACCCTGCAGGCGCTGTAAGGCAGCAACTCTACCGCTGCGCCACGTGCAGCCTTAATTTATTTTCATAATTTATCCAACTTCTTTCAAACTTCAGCTGAAAGATTACAGAGAACTTTGATTTCAACCTTTTTGCAGCACCAAACATGTGTTGCACAAATCCTGGCAGAATGGAGCTCCAGCTGTTTCCTCAGATGTGTGAATCCCCACTCATTTGAGCAATGAAATTTAGCCTTGGTAAATATGAGGCAACATTTACATTGTCAATCTCATGTGCCTTGGCAGGATGTGGCATCTCTGACGATTCTGCTGGCAATAGGCTGGTCACAAATAGGAATGAGTTTATCCATTTACTTGCCATTCATGACTCACCTGCGTGACCATTCCTTGTCAGTATCATTGATAAGATAGTGAAGAGAGAATATATATGTTTCTATTTCAGACGAGATCCCAGAAGTAGCTAATGATCAGTGGAACCTCTTTTGGGGAAGGAGTGACCTGTATAAAAAGGACGGGTTGCACTTGAACCCGAGGGGGACCAGTATCCTGGCAGGGAAATTTGCAAAGGCTACTGGGGGGTCTTTAAACTAGAATTGTTGGGGGGAGGGACTCAAATAGAGAAAGCCAGTAGACAGGGTCTGAGCCAGGAGGCAGATAAGGGAAGCACTCAGACCCAACATGTAGGGGGGAAAGAAGAAAAAAATAATAAACAGAGAATAAGAGGTGGTGGGTTTCCAGGGCAAAAATCAAAAAAGGCCACTTGTCAACATAATTGTATAAGGAGTAAGAGTGTTGTAAAAATAAGCCTGAAGGCTTTGTGTTTCAATGCAAGGACCATTTGTAATAAGGTGGACGAGTTGAATGTGCAGATAGCTATTAATGACTATGCTATAGTTGGGATCACGGAGACATGGCTCCAGAGGGACCAAGGCTGGGAGCTAAACATCCAGTGATATTCAATATTCAGGAGGGATAGACAGAAAGGAATAGGAGGTGGGGTAGCGTTGCTGGTGAGAGAGGAGATAAATGCAATAGAAAGGAAGGACATTAGCTTGGAGGATGTGGAATTGATATGGGTAGAGGTGCGAAACTCTAAGGGGCAGAAAACGCTAGTGGGAGTTGTGTACAGGTTAGAAATGCGTGCAACAAGGGTAAAACAGTTATAATGGGTGACCAATCTACATATAGATTGGGTGAATCAAATGGGCAGGGGTGCTGAGGAAGATGATTTCTTGGAATGTATGCGGGATAGTTTTCTAAACCAACATGTAGAGGAACCAACGAGAGAGCAGGCTATTCTAGATTGGGTATTGAGTAATGAGGAAGGGTTAGTTAGCACTCTTGTTGTGCGTGGCCCCTTGGGCAAGAGTGACCATAATATGGTTGAGTTCTTCATTAGGATGGAGAGTGACATAATTAAGTCAGAAACAAGGGCTCTGAATTTAAACAATGGTAACTTTGAAGGTATGAGACGTGAATTGGCCAAGATAGACTGTGATAGCAAGTGATTCTTAAAGGAATGACAGTGGATGTGTAATGGAAGGTATTTAAAGACTGCATGGATGAACCACAATAATTGTTCATCCCAGTTTGGCAAAAGAATAAATCAGGGAAGGTAGTGCATCGATGGATAACAAGGGAAGTCAGGGATAGTAACAAAACAAAAGATGAAGTATACAAATTAGCCAGAAAAAGCAGCCTACCAGAGGACTGGGAGAAATTCAGAGTCCAGCAGAGGAGGACAAAGGGCTTCATTAGGAAAGGGAAAATAGATTATCAAAGAAAACTGGCAGGGAACATAAAAACTGACTGCGAAAGATTTCATAGATATGTGAAGAGAAAGAGATTAGTTAAAACAAATGTAGGTCCCTTGCAGTCAGAAACAGGTGAATTGATCATGGGGAACAAGGACATGGCAGACCAATTGAATAACTACTTTGGTTCTGTCTTCACTAAGGAAGACATAAATAATCTGCCGAAAATGGTAGGGGACCGGGAGTCAAATAAGGTGGAGGAACTGAGTGAAATCCAGGTTAGCCGGGAAGTGGTGTTGGGTAAATTGAACGGATGAAAGGCTGATCAATCCCCAGGGCCAGATAGTCTGCATCCCAGAGTACTCAAGGAAGTAGCCGCAGAAATAGTGGATGCATTAGTGATAATTTTTCAAAACTCCTTAGATTCGTGGGTAGTTCCTGAGGATTGGAGGGTAGCTAATGTAACCCCACTTTTTAAAAAAGGAGGGGGAGAGAAAACGGGGAATTACAGACCAGTTAGTCTAACATCGGTTGTGGGGAAACTGCTAGAGTCAGTTATTAAAGATGGGATAGCAGTACATTTGGAAAGTGGTGAAATCATTGGACAAAGCCAGCATGGATTTACGAAAGGTAAATCATGTCTGACGAATCTTATAGAATTTTTCGAGGATGTAACTAGTAGAATGGATAAGGGAGAACCAGTGGATGTGTTATATCTAGACTTTCAGAAGGCTTTCGACAAGGTCCCACATACGAGATTAGTATACAAACGTAAAACACACGGTATTGTGGGTTCAGTATTGATGTGGATAGAGAACTGGCTGGCAGACAGGAAGTAAAGGTTAGGAGTAAACGGGTCCTTTTCAGAATGGCAGGCAGTGACTAGTGGGGTACCGCAAGGCTCAGTGCTGGGACAGCTATTTACAATATATATTAATGATTTGGACGAGGGAATTGAATGCAACATCTCCAAGTTTGTGGATGACACGAAGCTGGGGGGCAGTGTTAGCTGTGAGGTGGATGCTAGGAGGCTGCAAGGTGTCTTGGATAGGCTGGGTGAGTGGGCAAATGCATGGCAGATGCAGTATAATGTGGATAAATGTGAGGTTATCCACTTTGGTGGCAAAAACAGGAGAGTAGACTATTATCTGAATGGTGGCAAATTAGGAAAAGGGGAGATGCAACGAGACCTGGGTGTCGTTGCATCACCAATCATTGAAAGTAGGCATGCAGGTGCAGCAGGCAGTGAAGAAAGCAAATGCTATGTTAGCATTCATAGCGAAAGGATTTGAGTATAGGAGCAGGGAGGTTCTACTGCAGATGTACAGGGTTTTGGTGAGACCACACCTAGAGTATTGCATACAGTTTTGGTCTCCAAATCTGAGGAAAGACATTCTTGCCATAGAGGGGGGACAGAGAAGGTTCACCAGACTGATTCCTGGAATGTCAGGACTTTCATATGAGGAAAGACTGGATAGACTTGGCTTGTACCCGCTAGAATTTAGAAGACTGAGGGGGGATCTTATAGAAACTTACAAAATTCTTAAGGGGTTGGATAGGCTAGATTCAGGAAGATTGTTCCCGATGTTGGGGAGGTCCAGAACAAGGGGTCACAGCCTAAGGATAAGGGGGAATTCCTTTAGGACCAAGATGAGGAAAACATTTTTCACACAGAGAGTGGTGAGTCTCTGGAATTCTCTGCCACAGAAGGTAGTTGAGGCCAGGTCATTAGCTATATTTAAGAGGGTGTTAGATGTGGACCTTGTGGCTAAAGGGATCAGGGGTATGGAGAGAAGGCAGGTACATGATACTGAGTTGGATGATCAGCCATGATCATATTGAATGGCGGTGCAGGCTCGAAGGGCCGAATGGCCTACTCCTGCACCTATTTTCTATGTTTCTATGTTTCTATGTTTCTATGTTTTCTTGTGTTTTAGAAGGGAACTAGAGCAAATTTAGGGAACGATATGTTGGTGAGCCTCACATCAGTGTTAGCGAAGCTATTGGAGAGGATTATTCGGGGTAGGATTTACTCCAATTTGGAGAGAATGTGTTAATTGGGGACAGTCAGCGTAGCTTTGTACATGGCAAGTCATGCCTTTCTCACTTGATTTAATTTTTAGAGGAAGTAACGAAGATGATCGATGAGGTTGGGGTGGTGGATGTCGTCTATACGGATTTTAGTTAGACATTTGAAATTGTCCCACATGGTAGGTTGATCCAGAAGATTAAGATGCACATGGTTAACAGTTATTTGGTCATATGGGTTGAGAACAGGCTTACTGATAGAAGACAGAGTGTTGTGGTGGAGAGACAATGTTCAGAATAGAGGGTGGTGACCTCTGGAGTTCTGCTGGGATCTGTGCTGGGATCTCTGCTCTTTGTGGTATATATTATATATATATATATATATATATATATATATATATATATATATATATATATATATATATATATATATATATATATGTAGAGAGAGAGAGAGAGAGAGAGAAATTACCTAGATGTAAACATTAGATGGGTTGGTTAGTAAGTTTGCAGATTGCAACAAGATTGCCGGGGTTGCAGACTGTGAGGAAGGCTGTCAAAGTATATAACAGGATATACACTAGATCACCTGCAGAAATGGCTGAAGAAATGGCAAATGGAGATGAAGTGTGAGGTGTTGAACCTTTGAGGTCAAATGTAAGGGGAAATGTGTAATTAAAGGCAAGACCCTTAATAGCAATAAAATGCTGAGGGATTTTGGGGTCCAAATCCATAACTTCCTGTAGTAACGCAAGTAGATAGGTGGTAAAGAAGGCATATGGTAGTCTTGCCTTCTTTAGTTGAAGCATTGAGCCATGAAAGCAAATTCATAGGAGTTTGGTTCTGCTGCATTTGGAGTATTGCCTGCAGTTCTGGTTCAGGAGGGATGTGGAAGCTTTGGAAAGGGTGCAGAGGAGGTTTACCAGAATGATGCCAGGATTAGGGGATATCACCTACAGGGAGAGGTTGGACAGACAGATTGTTTTCTGTAGAATGCTGGAGGTTGAGGGGAGACCTGATAGAAGCATATACAATTATGAGGGGCAAAGATAGGGTAGACAGTCAGGACATTTTTCTCAGGAAGGAAATATCAAATACTAAAGGTCACAGCATTACAGTGAGTGGCTAAGTTTAAAGGAGATATGCAGGGCAAGTTTCTAGTACAGAAAATGATGAGTGCCTGGAATGAGGTACCAGAGAAGGTGATGGAGGCAGATATGACAGTGACATTTAAGACACCTTTGGATAGGCACATGGATATGCAGGGAATGGAGAGAAATATATTATGTGTAGGCAGATAAGAGTTGGTCTTAGCATCATGTTCGGCACTAACATTGTGGGTAGCTAGGCCTGTTTCTGTGCAGTACTGTTCTATATTTTACCCTATGTTACATACCTTTTATATATAATACATGCAAAAATCATCAATGGTTCATATCTGTTTCAGGAAATCTTCATATAAAACCAATGGCTTTTCCCCTGGAGTTCTGGTTTCCTCCCACACATCAAAGACGTACAGGTTTCTGGGCTAATTTGCTTTGGTACAAATTGTAAATTGTCCTTAGTGTGTGGGATAGTGCTAGTGTATGGGGATCGCTGGTTGGCACGGACTCGGTAGGCCGAAGAGGGCCTGTTTCCACTCTGTATCTATAAACTAAACTAGTGAATGAATACTGAAGGAGCCAGCATGCTTTTGATCCATTATCTGTGGAAAACAGATCTGGACAGCTAATACTTGAAAGAGAATTTAGTATATTTATTCCACCATTGAAAACTAATCAATTGTAAGCAATGTCTCAGAATTGACACACTGTAGAATAGATAAGAGAAATAACGACAATACATCGCTTCTTTCAAAATGTTTGACAGAAAATATTCTGAATGAGTGAATAATATTTTCACAAATGGTGACTGGGATAAATTGGTCAATATAGGCAAAAAAGTAAATAAATGCAAAAAAAATCAGGATGCTTTCTTCTGGTAAAATGTAAATACTAAGTGATATTTAGCAACTATTGGTGGTGGCATGGTGGCGTAGAGGTAGACTTGTTCCCTTACAAAGCCAGAGACCCGGTTTTCATCCTGACTATGAGTGCTGTGTACATGGAGTTTGAACTTTCTCCGAGTGATTGCATGGGTTTTCTCCGAGAACTTTAGTTTCCTCCCACACTCCAAAGATGTACAGGTTTGTAAGTTAATTGGCTTGGTATAAATGTAAAAATTGCCCCTACTGTAGACTAGCGTCAGTGTGCGGGGAACGCTGGTCGGAGCGGACTCGGTGGGCCGAAAGGCCTGTTTCCACGCGGTATCTTTAAACTAAGCTAAACTAAACTGAAAGGTGCATTTTAGGATAGACAAAAACTAGAAGGCGCTGATCAACAAAATTCTCAAAGGTAAACCAGAAAAGCAGATTATATGAGAAATCAGAGGCACAGGTCCACCATCGATTTTCCGGCAGCTGTTGAGATAGCACCTTCTTTAATCCAGACAAAATACGAGAGCTCACTTGAAATCTACCCCGGACATCCCCCCGAAAATGTGGCGTCAATTACAACCAATTTCAACATCATCAGGACTTCCACGCTGATCGGTAGGTCGAATTTGCCTCCTGCAGCCGGGCCTCTGAAACTCAGGCCCGACTGCAGCTGGCAAAACTGTTCCCATAACTGTTCCCATAATGACCAGCCGACTTTGCGGGTCAATACATCAGCCCCCTGAGGCTGCGACCGCAGTTGGTCCGGCAAAACGGATAATACGGCACGTCTCTGGAACAAAAGCTGCCAGAGAATCCTCAGTAAACGTGCATAACATAATTCTTATGAGACCTAACATAGCCAACTCCTCCAATTGAGTTATTGTTTAAAAGCTAATAGACTATGATAGAAAATATTACTCCAGCTTTACGCATTGGAGTTCAGTTTTTATTGTTAAATCTCATTTTGTCAGCACGGCTCGAACCATTTTGTCTAAATGCCCTTGAAGGGCCAATTAAATGGATAGTTGATATAATGGTCACCTTCACCTGCCAAATGGTGCATAAACCAAGGGTAAAAATGGATGATTTTTCCAGTGCTCCTGGGACAAGGGCATGTTGATGATTTGTTTGGTAAATTTAGGATTACACTAATACATCAAGAGAAAACCAGCTTGTGCTGAATGTAAAAAAGGTCAGATTGAAAGAAAAGGCTAACAAGTATAAGTGTTGCTAAAGTCCACTTTTGGACTGAGTGTGATGGGATTTGCTATTTTCCAAACCATGAGGACATTCAATGAATTAAGTTGCAATGAAGCGACATTTACGGAGCCACTATAAATCCACTTAACAACGATAGAATAAATCAACTCTATGATTTGTTTCTGGCCTCATCTAAGTAAAGCGGCAATTTGATTCATGGTTCAAAAGATTGGGGAAGTGCACCTGAAGGCAAATATGAGATTTCATTCCATCCAATTCATATAACAGCAGATTTCATAGTTATGGCCATGGGTAATGCTACCACATGACTTGATATGGGGCAGTAAAGATTCGTTAATGGGAGAGACAGAGATGAAGAACACCAGGGGATATTGACTCAAGCAATGAGAGGGCTAAATTCAACAGTTCTGAAGGGATCATGATTCACCTGAGCGTTACCAATCAATGCATGGTGTAAATAAGCCTTACCATTTGCTTTTGACTCTTTCATGCAACCTGTGAGAAACAATTTCACTCCTAAAACTTTCTGGTACACTTTTTTAACATGCTGTACAGTGTAACACTGATATTGCAGATCCGCCACCATCAGGGCCGGATTTAGATGGAGAGAGGCCCTAAGCTGTTCCACTTGTGAGGCCCCTCCCAATCCCCCGCCCCCACGACTAGAGGAAGATGGTCAACCAGATTGACACCGATTTGCAGCCGAGCGTGGACAATGAGATAAGGGGCTGGAAAGCTGCGCTTTTTATTTATTTATTTATTGCCAGTGCTAGTGTCGAGTTATTGGCTTAAACCACTATTATTCTGAAATGGAGGGCAAGGAAAATTACTGAAGGGTTGTTTAGGGACTACAGTGCGTTGTGACAGCATATGTAAGAAAGGCCTTTGACAGCGTCAAAAATATTATACACGTTGCAGGGCTCTCACTTAATTTTTTTTTTCTGTTATCAGCCGGGCAGATTTTTAATTTGCCAAATGACAGATTAGGTGGTCATTTAAGATGGCTTGCAGGACACGTGCAATAATGTGCTCGGACGAAGTGCGTAGTTACCAGTCGGAATTATGCTCAATGAAGCATTCACATATTATTTCTGGTTCAAGTAAAGTCACAAACTAAACATATTCACCAATCAAGACATGATATACACCACAATAATATGCAGCAAAATTATAATACAGTATCTCAACTTTTTTTACACATTGCAATGAATGCAATTTCTATTATTTCTTCCCACTTCCAAACAAAAATGTGGTTGGATTATTCAGCATATGATCAACCTCGGTGAGACCAATTGCAGGCTTGGCGATCGCTTCGCACAACACCTCCACTCAGTTCAAAATAACCAACCTGATCTCCCGGTGGCTCAACACTTCAACTCCCCTTCCCATTCTCAATCCAACCTTTCTGTCCTGGACCAGAGTGAGGCCCACCGCATATTGGAGGAGCAGCACCTCATATTTGCTTTGGTAGTTTACACCCCAGCGGTATGAACATTGGCTTCTCTAATTTCAGCTAGTCCTTGCTTTCTCCCTCCTTCCCCTCCCATTCCCAGCTCTCCCACAGCCTACTGTCTCCGTCTCTTCCTTTCTTTATCGTGTCCCCCCCCCCCCCGATATCAATCTGAAGAAGGGTCTTGACCCAAAACGTCGTCTATTCCTTCGCTCCATAGATGCTGCCTTACCCGCTGATTTTCTCCAGCTTTTTTGTCTACCAATGGGATCCCACCACTGGCCACATCTTCCCATCTCCTCCCCTGTTGGATTTCTGCAGAGATCGCTCCCTCCGTAACTCCCTGTTCAATTCGTCCCTTTCCACCCAAACTACCCCTCTCCTGGCACTTTCCCTTGCAACCGCAGGAAATGCTACACTTGTCGCTTTATCTCCCCCCTTGACTCCAGACAAGGACCCAAGCAGTCTTTCCAGGTGCGGCAGAGGTTCACCTCTACCTCCTCCAACCTCATCTATTGCATCCATTACTCGAGGTGTCAGCTGCTCTACATCGGTGAGACCAAGCGTAGGCTTGGCGATTGCTTCGCCCAACATCTGCGCTCGGTCCGCAATAACCAACCTGATCTCCCGGTGGCTCAGCATTTCAACTCCCGCTCCCATTGCAAATCCGATCTTTCTGTCCTGGGCCTCTTCCATGGCCAGAGTGAGGCCCACAGTAAATTGGAGAAGCAGCACCTCATATTTCGCTTGGGCAGTTTACACCCCAGCGGTATGAACATTGACTTCTTCAATTTCAGGTAATCCCTGCTTTCTCCTCCCCTTCCCAGCTGTGCCTCAGCCCACTGTCTCCGCCTCTTCCTATCTTCTTCCTGTCCGCCCCACCCTCACATCAGTCTGAAGAAGGGTCTTGACCCGAAATGTTGCCTATTTCCTTCACTCCATAGATGCTGCCTCACCCAATGGGTTTCTCTGGCATTTTTGTCTATCCATTCACACAAGTTCTGTTATCCCACTCCCTACACATTAGGGGCAATTTTACAGAGACAAGTTTACCTACAAAGCCAATGCGTCTTTGGGATGTGGGAGGAAACCCACACGCTTGCAGGGAGAATGTGCAAATTCAACACAGACAGTGCCCGAGGACAGGATTGAACACAGATCTCTGGCATGTGAGGCAGCAAGTCTACCAGCTGTGCCACTATATTTTGTTTTCCAACACACAAACAATTATACGTTGATGACTTTGGTTACTAAAAAAATGAAAATATAAATTTTCAGTTTAAAAAAATATATATTTTTATTTATTAGAGGTACAGTAAATTACATCAGTGTACGTCCCGTATATATTATTACAATCATTGTACCCCTTAATTTTTAAGGCTATTAGAGAAAAATAATAGAAACAGAGAAAGTAGAGAAAGTGAAAAAGAGTTGTGAAAGTGAAGAAGTGTGTCAAAGGAAAAGAAAAAAGAGCCCTTGGTCGAAGAGTTAGAGAAAGGAGATTAAGAGATAGACCCTAGAAAAAAACAAAGAGAGAAAGAAAAAAAAAGGAAAAGCCAATTACTTTATTATAAACATCACGCAAAAGGAATTTACCAACTCGACAGTTTTTCATCCCCCTTTACCAAGACCCGACGCCGGTACCTTTTTGAGGTACTCTTGCACCCTATCCTTGTAGTAGATTTATAAATGCAGACCATGTCTTATAGAAGCGATCTGATTTTTCTGCCAGGTGGTGTCTCATATCTTCCAGATGTAGTGTTTCAAACATAGTTGAAATCCACATATTTACTATTGGTATGGGAGCATGTTTCCAGAATTTTAAGATTAGCTTTTTTCCAGTTATTAAGCCGTATTCAAATAGATTCTTTTGAAACACATTTAATTCGGGGCTACCTTCCGTTGTTCCAAAAATAATCCAATCTGCCTTTGGTGTCAGTTTTATTTTAAATAATTTTGTGAAGATTTCAAAAATTTCAGTCCAAACATTTTTAATTTTTGTACAAAAGACAAATTAGTGCGCTATAGTAGCTTCTTGAGGCTGGCATTTATCACAAATAGGTGAGACGTTGGTGAAAAGTTTACTTGTTTTAGTTTTTGAATAGTATATTCTATGTAAGGTTTTAAATTGTATATAGGTGTGTCTTACATTAATTAAACATTTATGCACATTTAATAAGTGTTCTCCCACCTTTCTTTGGAAATGTTGATACTTCATTATTTTTCCCAGTCTCTTCTAATGCCTTCAGTTGTTGGTATTTCTGCATTTAGAATAATATTATATATCTATTATATTAGGTTTGCTGATTCAGCCTTTGTATTCATTGCTTCATCCAGTAAATCTGATGGTATATTGTGTTGTTCTTTGTGCATATTTTTTCTGAAAGTCACATATTTGAAAATATTTAAAATACTGATTGTTTCCCAAATTGTACTTTAGTTGTAATTGTTTAAATGATAATAATTTTCCCGTTTCATACAGATCTCCCAAGGTTTTAATTCCTACTCTTACCCATTGTATAAATGCTTTATCTATAATTGAGGGTTTAAACAAAGGGTTTTTAACTTATTAAGTTGTATTTTATTTGTTTCCAAATTCTAATTGTACTATGTATAATTGGATTTTTGTTATAATTTGTATTATTCAACTTCATTAGTGAAAGAAGAATCGCTCGAATATTACAAGGGGAGCAGTCCTCTTTCTCCATAGTAATCCAATCCAGTTGCTGGGGAGAATTATCCAGCAATTGAACCATATTTCTAATATTTACAGACCAATAGTAATACATGAAATTAGGGAGTGCTAATCCCCCTACTGCTTTGGGTTTATTCAAGTGGGATCTTTGTATTCTATGGAACTTATAATCCCATGTAAAATGTGTAATGTCTGAAATCATATTAGTGTGGTATTTTAATTTCAAAGTATACGGAATTAATTTTGTATCCACCACGAAATAATCTATACGTGAATATGTCTTGTGTACCATTGAATAGAACGAGTATTCCCTGCCGGTCGGATTTGCAATCCTCCAAACATCTGTTATATTTGTACTTTTTATATATGTGTATAAAAGTTTGCTAGTTTTAGATTTCGTATTACCTCTCCGTTTTTGACAAGCTTTATCTAAGTAAGGGTCTAAAACACAATTAAATTCTCCACCGATTATGACACTTTGGTAATTATGTTCTGCGATTATATTCAAGATTTTTTTGAAAAAATGCGGATTGTCAAAGTTGGGTGCATATATATTTACCAAGGTAATTGGGGTAGCATGGATCTCACCGGGAACTATCAAATATCTCCCGTCCTTATCTGTTCAGGTAGTTTTTGGTTTAAATGCTATGCCTTAGCGAATAATAATAGATGTGCCTCTAGATTTCGACGTATATGACGAGTGAAAAGTTTGGCCTATCCAGATTGCCCTCAATCTAGCTTGATCTTGAAGTTTAAGATGCGTTTCTTGTAGGAAGATAATATCTGTGTTGTATGCTTTCAGCTGAGCTAAAATCTTACCCCTTTTAATACGTTCATTAACAGCCCTAATGTTCCAACTGCAAAATGAGATTGCTCCCAGTTTATTTTGTTAATCGTCTTGCATTTTGAATAGATTTAATACCTGAGTATCTTGCGGGGCATCCGTATCTCATGTATTTAGATATTGGGGGAGCATTTACCCTACAAAGTTCAATTAGTAGATTCCTTTTGCGATTGTCCTTAAATAAAAAACACAGACATGTGACTGATTGTGATGATAAAAAAAAACTTGTAAAAGTGAAAATACAGTGTCCGAACTTGTCGGCACTGTAACAAGTGACCCATCTGTTGATGGGAGAAAACATTGTGTCGACTTCCATTGTCGATATTAAACAAACAATTAGCTCCGCTCCCTCGGTTACTCATAACATACTGGAACGGGACCGGTTAAAAATCAAATGTATAGTACCCATTTACAAT
>CM069142.1:23488998-23496498 GCA_035221665.1 Okamejei kenojei | reverse complement strand
GTAAATCCGGCCCTGGTCACGATTATAGAGTCATCCTAACATTGAATTCTCCATTTAGGTAAGGAACCACCAAACACTTCCTCCTCTTTTTTTCGCCCCTCTCCTCCCTTTGTCCCATCTGTTTGTGCAGCAATTTCTCCATTTCCCCTTTTCCCTCATACCCTTTCATCAATATTCCTTCCTCTTGCTTCACATTTCACACCTCTTCTCTCATCTCTCTACTTTTTGTCTTGCCATCTTTGACTTTAAAGCTTGGACTTTGTATCTCCACAGTGTGGAAACAGGCCTTTCGGCCCACTGAGTCCAGGCCGACCATCAACCACTCATTTACATGCACCCTTTGGAGTGTGTGAACCTGGACGGAAATCCGGGGTGGGATGGGTGGGTCACGTCCCCCCCGTGTTATGAGAGGTGGGGGACAATCAACCACATGTTTTGTAAACCGGATTTTGAAATTAAGTGAAAAAAAATCTATTAAAATCTCTGCTTCCGTGAGACAGTAGGGATGTCACTGTAAAGTGCTTGTTAAATGTCTCTATTAACATTGTATCAACACGATGTGTCACCAATTGTGTTTTGACCTTCAAGTAATACTAAAGTTATTCACAGAGAATTTCTTAAAGCTGTCTGATGGGGGTACAATTACCATTTGAACTAATTGGATATATTGGTGGAGGGGAAAGATTTAAACGGCTATTGGATTTCCTGGCTGGCTTGCAGGTAAGTCCCTCATTCACGGTCACTCGCGTTATTTAGTATGTATTTCCTCTCTCTCTCTCTCTCTCTCTCTCTCCCCTCTCCCCCCTCCCTCTTTCCCTCTCTCCCTCTCTCTCTCTCTCTCCCCTACAAGGTTGTTTTTCTGTTTCCCTTTATTTGCTTCTGTTTTATTTGTTTAAGTGTTTTTTATCACATTGTAGCATTTGAAAGATTCAAGCGGGTATCAGACACTTTCTAAGGGCTGAATCGGCCAGTTCGCGGGGCCTTTCATTGCCCGCCGTGACTTAAAATCAGCCGCAGAATCTTCCATCGCCCCGCGGTCAGGCAGTCAAGCTGCTGAGTCGAGGCGATCGAAGCTCCCGATGTTGAAGTGCCCGCTGGACCATTTTAACCCACGCCGGGCAACGAAAGGCCCCGCAAATGTGCCGATTCAAGCCCCACGATTTGGGGTGGACAAAGCTGCTGTTGCTGGAGTTCAGAGTCGGTTACCAACCAGGTCAGCTCCCGATCTTACCATCCACAGGGCCCGCGGCTGAAGTCTCTGAACGCTCGTGTGTGTGTGTGTGTGTGTGTGCGCTCGATTGGTCACCGAGAAATTGTGCCCTCCCCCCCATGTTTTGATAGCGATTTGCACCCTGCCGGAGCACCGGGAAAAACCCACACAGTCGCAGGGAGCACGTACTAACTCCATATGGACAGCACTTGTAGTCAGGATTGACCAGGGTCTTTGCCACTGTAGAGCAGCAACTCTACCCGTGCACAACTGTTCCGTCACACAAAGCCCTCTACCCTTGGTCCAACCATCTGCCAAACTCACCATGTATCCACCTATCATTTGTCCCACCCCTGTCTTTCTTCCAGCACCCCCCGCCCCCCCCGCACTGTAATAGGTCTGAAGACCCAAAATGTGTTCATGTTCTCCAGCAAGGCTGCCTGCACCACTGAGTTACTCCAGCACTTTGTACCTTCTAACATTATTTTGCACCCAGTTACATGCAAATCCAATGTCTCATCTTCAAGAAAGCAAGTTGAAAATGTAGCTTCTGCTGTAGATGAGAAATCTTGAGATAGAATTACATTCTGAGAAGACACTGGGTATACGGACCACTAGGCTTAGAAACAGAATTGTTTAAGTGTGCAAGACAATACAGTTTTATGCTGCACTCCTCGTGTAGCACTTTGATGCTTCAACTGGAAAGGGCAGCACTTAATTTCTCTCCAAAACATGGCAGTGAGCCGTCTTGTTGAACTGCAGCAGGCTGAGTGGTTAAAGTACTCCCACAGTGCTGTCGACTAGTAGCAATGATGTCGAAAAACTGACATATCTCTAAGTCGAGATGGTGTTTGACTGAGAGAGAGTTATGTAAGTGTACCAACGGCCCTAATTCTTCTTAGCGGCTGAGGTCATAGGTTTTTGAGGTGCTATCAAAGTAATCTCGGTGAGATGCTGCAGTGCATTTTGAGGATGCTACGCAGTACAAGTACAGAGTCACAGTGATGCAGGGAGTATAGGTAGAAGAAGGTATTTACCTCTGTCACGTCAACTAATCTTGCAGCATTAGCTGCTCCTTTGCACTGCCTCCAGCATTTAAGGATGAGTATTAGATAAGATCTAAAAGGTTGATCCAACTAGAGCATAAAGGAGTTACAGCATGATTTTCTCTTGCTTTAGAATTATGTGCTTTGGTTTAGCAAGGTAGTTCAACATTAAATTGGTTCTGAGGAATTCTGCTCTGCACTTGTAGCTTCTTTCATCTTTCTCTTTCACTTACATTATTAAAAGATGTTGTCCATTTCTGAAACTTATTTTTTACCTTAAGCCTTATACTTGCCTCTGTTAAATGTTGTCTACATACAGTATATATATATTTTTAAATGCCATTCCATAATTCAAAGGTTCAAAGGTTTCAAAGGTCTTTTATTGTCACATACCAATTAAGGTACAGTGATATGTGTATTATCACACTGCCATATTAAAAACAAGCAACAAGACACACAACTACCTGTTGACATAAACATCCACCACAGTGGATTCCTCATATTCATCACTGTGATGGAAGGCAATAAAGTCTAATCTTCTTCCCTAAATTGGTGAGTACATTTGTCTCACAAAACGCAACACATTTTGATCTAATATCAAACAGCAAAGATTAGAATCATAAATCTATTTCCATAATCAAAACAGAGTGATCATGTTATTGGAGCAGAATTGGGCCATTCGGCCCATTAAGTCTACCCCGCCATTCAATCATGGTTGATCTATCTCTCCCTCTCAACCCCATTTTCCTGCCTTCTCCCCATAACCCCTGACACCCGTACTAATCAAGAATCTATCAATCTCTGCCTTAAAAATACCTAATGGTTTGGCCTGCACAGCCTTCTGTGGCAAAGAATTCCACAGATTCACCATTCTCTGACCAAAGAAATTGGCTGAACTAGAAATTGATGACTGAAGATTTAGAATCATAAATCTAGGATTTATCATTATTTATCCAAGAATCATAACATATGACTAAGGAGTGTGATCTTTTGTGCATTCAGACTTGTCCTTTAACAAAGTGCACCTGTTAGTAATCTTGCTTGATTTAAGCATCTTGCGTATCTCACGAGTAGGTCCCACATTATTAATATTTACATTTCTCACAGGATTCATTCCTTTTTCACCAGTATAACATGTTTATGAGATACTGGTGAACTTCAGTAAATGGAGTAGCCATGAGACATTTAAATGTACATCGTGCACATAAAATGAGAACAAAACACTTGAAATACAAACTTTATAAGCTCTGACTATACATTTTGGATTCCAACTATGAAAACCCTTCATGGTTCATGGCTTTCCATCAAAGTGAACACAAATTACGCCATTGCAACTATTACATCTATATAATACTAAAACTCTTCGTCTTGTTTGTGGATGTGTGTGTCAATCTGGTTAATTTTCCTATTTTCTTCCAAATGCTAGGCCACAGCCTTCCCATTTTCACACATCCTACTCGAGGCGATAAACAACTTCCCGTCGCATTCCCACCTGTATTTCAGAATGGAATCATTTAAAGTTTTAAAAACAGTCCGAAAACTCACGCATTTCGAAAAAAAAACGAGTGACATCACAATGCACTCGCTATGCAGGACGGGATGCTCCGGGAGGGAGGGGCGCTCCAGCACTCGTGTGGCGACCACTACCGGCGCCGGACTCCCGATGCCCGGTGGGAAGGGTGGTGCTGGAGCTGGAGTGAGGGCCGAGCCCGGGACTAGGGATGGGGCCGTGACCGGGGCCAAAAAATAAGCCGCCGCTGGAAGCAAGGATGAGCATGGGTCTGCGGTCAGGGAAGAGCCCAGAGATGAAGTCGGGGCCTGCAGAGGAGCCTAGGCGGCGTCCGAGCTGACGGCAGGAGTCTACAACCAGGCCAGGCTGAGTACAAGAACTAGATTGAGTTCCAGGCCCTGGCGCTGCTCTACGACCTGGGTAGGTCCTGGGGCAGGAAATGGGAGTGAGGGGAGGAGGATGAGGGAAATGAGGAGGAGGGAGATGGGGTGGTAGAGGGAGGTGGTAGAGGGAGAAGGAGGTGTGTAGAGGCACTATACAGTGCTATTGACAGAGTCTATTTTCTTTTGATTCAAGCTTCGATAGATGGGGGATGAAAGGATTGTGGCTTTTCTTTGATCATGAGCACTAAATGGATATCATTGTGTTGACTGCTATTTATAACACCCTCTCAGTACTCAGTATATTGAATTTAGAAGCAATGAAATCAATGGACAAAATGTCAGGGACAAGTATATATTTCTTTCAGAAACTTTTAACACCAACAACCGAGATGAGTTTCTATACCAGAGAGTGAGATATTCAACCATGCAGCACTTACTTACAAGCACTAAACACTTTCTGAAGTCTCTAATATGACGCTCAGATCTATATTTGCTGGAAGTCCAGTGAGATGGTGGCCATCTTGGGATTGGTTCCTTTGGCCAGACTTGTAGCTCATGTGTTAGGTCAGGTCCCCTTTTCAGACTGATTGTAGCAGAGTCCATCCCCTTCCACCTATATCATTTTCTTTGTATTTACATTTCACAACTCTTCTCTCCTTATTTTCTTATCTCACAGCTCTTTGTCTTTTCAGCTCTTGCCTTTGTTTACTACCCATCAATCCCACCCCACCTTCCCTTGCATCCATCTATCACTTGCCAGGCTTTGTCCCACCCGCACATCTCTTCTGGCTTTCGCCCTTGCTCCCCCCACTACAATCAGTGTGAAGAAGCGTCCACGTTCTCCAGAAATGTTGCCTGACCCATTGAGTTACCCCAGCATTTTGTGTATATTTTTGTAAATAAGCATCTGCACTTCCTCGTGTCTACATATAGTTATCCTGTTGTGGATAACACAACAGTATAACAGGACACTTTTTTCTTCTCTGGCTGCTTTCCACTTTGGGAGAGAGCTAGAGAAGATACATAATATGCAATGTATTGTGAAGGGGGTTTATGGCTGTGAATGGTATGGTGACTCTGCATCTTTGTACAATAACATGCATCAGTTCATAAAAAGGGAAGATACCATTTGAAGTTTAGAGTTTAGAGATACAGCGTGGAAGCAGGCCCTTTGGCCCATCGAGTCCACGCCAAACAACGATCGATTGATAAGGTCCCACATAGGAGATTAGTGGGCAAAATTGGGGCACATGGTATTGGGGGTAGAGTGCTGACATGGATAGAGAAGTGGTTGGCAGACAGGAAACAAAGAGTAGGGATTAACGGGTCCCTTTCAGAATGGCAGGCAGTAACTAGTAGGGTACCGCAAGGCTCGGTGCTGGGACCGCAGCTATTTACAATATACATCAATGATTTGGATGAAGGGATTCAAAGTAACATTAGCAAATTTGCAGATGACACAAAGCTGGGTAGCTGTGTGAACTGTGAGGAGGATGCTATGAGAATGCAGGGTGACTTGGACAGGTTGGGGGAGTGGGCAGATGCATGGCAGATGCATGGCAGATGAAGTTTAATGTGGATAAATGTGAGGTTATCCACTTTGGTAGCAAAAACAGGAAGGCAGATTACTATCTAAATGGCGCGGTTGGGAAAAGGGGAAGTAACAATGGGATCTGGGGGTCTAGGTACATCAGTCTATGAAAGTAAGCATGCAGGTACAGCAGGCAGTGAAGAAAGCGAATGGCATGTCGGCCTTCATAACAAGAGGAATATAGGAGAAAAGAGGTCCTTCTGCATTTGTACAGAGCCCTAGTGAGACCACACCTGGAGTATTGTGTGCAGTTTTGGTCCCCTAATTTGAGTAAGGACATTCTTGCTGTTGAGGGAGTGCAGCGTAGGTTTACAAGATTAATTCCCGGGATGGCGGGACTGTCATATGCTGAGAGAATGGAGCAGCTGGGCTTGTGCACTCTGGAGTTTAGAAGGATGAGAGGAGATCTCATTGAAACATATAAGATTGTTAAGGGTTTGGACACGCTAGAGGCAGGAAACATGTTCCCGATGTTGGGGGAGTCCAGAACCAGGGGCCACGGTTTAAGAATAAGGAGTAAGCCATTTAGAACGGAGTCGAGGAAACACCTTTTCTCACAGAGAGTGGTGAGTCTGTGGAATTCTCTGCCTCAGAGGGCGGTGGAGGCAGGTTCTCTGGATGCTTTCAAGAGAGAGCTAGATAGGGCTCTTAAAAATAGCGGATTCAGGAGATATGGGGAGAAGGCAGGAACGGGGTACTGATTGGGGATGAGCAGCCATGATCACATTGAATGGCGGAGCTGGCTCGAAGGGCCGAATGGCCTACTCCTGCACCTATTGTCCACTGTCTATTGTCTATTGATCCCCATACACCAACACTATCCTACATACAAATTACAATTGTTACCAAAGCCAATTTCCCTATAAACCTGTACATCTTTGGAAAGTGGACAGAAACCGGAGAACCTGGAGAAAACCCACATGGTCACAGGGAGAATGTACAAACTATGTACAGACAGCACTCGTAGTCAGGATTGAACCTAGGTCTCTGGCGCTGTAAGGCAGCGACTCTACCGCTGCGCCACCTTGCTGCCCATTAGAGTTTAGAGATACAGGCCCTTTGACCCATCGGGTCCGTGCCAAGCAACAATCCCCATACACCAACACTTTCCTACACACAAGGGACAACTTACAATTCTTACCAAAGCCAATTCATATTATCTTTCATCTTATCTTTTCATATTGTGCATTCATATTATCTTTTCTTCCTTTGCAGCCTGTCCCTGTGACCTGTGTTGTAGTCATTAATAATTTGTATCACCCTAAATCCATGCTCCTCAGCCCATTTTTATTTTGTGGTCACCTTATGGCAATGGTGGCAATTTGGCTTCTACAAATAAATAGCATGAGGAAAGTTTCTTAAATGTGTGCGGCAACAACAACACTCAAAATGGTAAACACCATCCAGGGCAAAGCAAACTGCTCAATTGACACCATCCACCATGGTTCAGTCCCTCTAACACTGGTGCATTATCACATACAAAATGCACTACGGTTCCTTGCCTAGGCTACTCTGACAGTACCGCCCAAACCTGCAATCCCAACCATCAAGAAGGACAGATAGAGTGTCCTTTGGGATGGCACAGTGGCGCAGTTATCGAGCTGCTGCTTTACAGCGCCAGAGACCCTGGTTAGATCCTGACCATGGGGGCTGTCTTTACCGAGTTTGTACGTTCTCCATATTGACCGCGTGGGTTTTCTCCAGGTGCTCTGTACAGGTTAATTGGCTTCAGTAAAAATTGTAAATTGTCCCTTGTGTGT
>CM069142.1:23366498-23483998 GCA_035221665.1 Okamejei kenojei | reverse complement strand
GTAAATATAATGATGTTTTGTATGGTTTATACCATGAAATCTTTACACTGAGGTAATTTTATAATATACATGTACGTACCCCTTCTTATTAAAATTACTTTTGAGTGCAAACCTGAAATCAATTTTAAAGTTTTCTTATACAGGTGAACCAATCCTTCCTTAGTTATATTGGTTAACAATCATAATACACCTGTAATCCCCCATAATTGGAGATTTCATGAACTTATTTTGTAACCAGATGTTTGCACCTTTTCAACGTACTTCAAGCCTTCTTTCCCCCAATTATATAGGTTTAGATAAGGCTATGTTTGTTTATACCACTTCTGCCTTTGTTTTTGATCCATTATCAAATCTTTCATTGGATCATAGTTTTTTCACCGCAAGTTAAAAGATCTTTGCCTTTGTTTTGATCCATTATCAACATTTTTCATTGGATCATAGTTTTTCTCCCCAAAGTTTAAAGATCAGTAGTCTGTTCTTTTTGTAATTAATATCTTTGATTTATCATAAGGCAGGTTTATTCTATAGTAATCAGGAGTTTTAATATCCTGATTTGTATTGATCTGCAAACCTATAGTGCAGATTCGGTAAAATTATATATATTTCTTCCTATTGAGCTCCACAACTGATGGCAATTTATTTTATTTTGAAAGTATTACTTATTTGCACCATTTTGAAATACTTTGAAATTGTATTTCTTATATCTCATATTATTTGAGACATGGATATTTATAAATGTATTTACAGTAGATATTTTAATAAAACATAAACGTTTTATCGTATTCTTGAAGTTGGTGAGATACCATATAATTAATGTTGGCAGCTAGGTTTTCTTCCATAGCCTCACCACTTCCTTTAGATATAGCAAAATCTTTTGCTATCTCAGGCACATCTGGCCTCACTTTTTTATTTGTGGTGTGCATTCATAATTCACATCACCACTTGCAGGGTCTGTCTTTTGCAGCCCTGATCCACTTGGAATTATATCCAAAGAGACTTCCTCCACCCTTAAACCAAGGTTCAATTCTCAATTTGGCACATAGCCATATTTTGTATATTCAAGCCCCTCAGGGTCTTTTTTGGGCTGTTTGGGTACTGTGACCCTTGTCTCTTTTTATATTTTGGAGTACTTTCTCCATATCGCGATTTTTATTAACTTTTTTAAAGTACAAGCCTTTCTGTCTTTTAAAAATTCCCTGCCAAAAGATTGTGGAGCATTTTTACCTCTCTACCGTATTTTTAACGGTACCAATATCGGAACCGGCCCCGTAATTAATCTCTCGTCCCGATCGCTGGGTATTCCCCTGGGACGTTCTTTTTAAAAACTCCGTTATTTTAACAGAGTTATATCTGTTCAATTTAAACTTTTAGTTTGTTTTTAAAACCTTTAAAATCCTGGTTTCCACCAGGCACGGAGTTTTCCAGTCCTAAAAAATTTTTTCAACAGCACTTACCTGCCGGTTCCGAACCTACCGCTGTCGAGGAGCTGTCTGTGCAGCTCCTGCTTCTGCCCGTCAGCGTCGACGAAATGGCCGTTTCCAGTGCCGGGCAGGGTTCTTCACGTAGTCACTCACGTGACTCCGAAGTAAAACAGTGAATATAAACGAGAGGTTAAATAAGAGGGGAAATGGGTTCTAATTGGACAGAGTTTACCAGAGGAGAATACATTTAGGCATTCTATGATGTGGCACGGTGGCACAATGGTAGAGTTGCTGCCTTACAGCGCCAGAGACCAGGGTTTAATCCTAACCTCGGTTGCTGTTGCACAATGTTTTTACTTTCTCCCTGTGACCACATGGGTTTTCTCCGGGTGTTCCAGTTTCCTCCCATACTCCAAACATGTGCAACCTTGTAGGTTATTTGGCTTCTGTAAATTGGCTCTATTATGTAGGATGCGAAACATGGATAACATAAAACTAGTGCACGGGTGATCATTGGCCGTGGCAGACTCAGTCGGCTGAAGAACCTGCTTCCACGCTGTATCTCTAAAAGAAAACTAAAGTGAGGTTTAAAATGCAAAATAAAATGTCCATTTGTCCTGAGGGAATGTATTAGAAAGTCTTGGCTGCATTGGATTGTGGTCATTACTGATGGTTGCCATAGAATTGTGTCGGGTTGAACGTCAGAATAGATCTGGTGAGAAATCTTGCTGGCAAAATTTAGACTTTAGACTTGATACAGAGATACAGTGTGGAAACAGGGCCTTTGACCCACCGAGTCCGCACCAACCAACAATCACCCTGTACACTAGCACTATTCTACGCACTAGGGGCAATTTACAATTGACAATTTACAATTTACAGAAGCCAATTAACCTACAAACCTGTACGTCTTTCGAGTGTGGGAGGAAACCGGAGCACCCGCAGAAAACCCACATGTTCACAGGGAAAACGTACAAATTCCGTACTGACATTACCCGTAGTCAGGATATTTACACCAAGACTGGTAGCTCAGGTAATTTAAGAGTCAGTGTTGATAAATGATATAGGTTTCAACATCTTGCGTGGTATGGGCTAGATGCATTGAGATTTGGAGTCGATAAATGTATGATATGGATAAATCACCAAAAACATTTAGAAAATGGACAGCATATCTGAACTTTATCACGCAGCAAAAACTTTTAACTATACCTCGGTAAACACGACATTAAACTAAACTAAATATACTAAACTGTAGTGTATATAATGGTAACAGTAACTTTAAGAACTGAGAACCAGAATGGTATAATTTGTATAATGTGATATATTCAATATCTTATGTGTCTCGTGAATATGTGTGAGTATGCGCAGCGTACCTTTGAGTTTCAGCAGCAATTTCAGTCATTGTCCACTGTAAAGTCATTGTCTACTGCTTCTGTGACGTAGATAACACCTTCAGTGCCCACATCGAAAATGTGGGCACTGAAAACGACATTGCATCAGCGATAGCATTTTCTTTTGAACTGCAGTACTCAATGCTGTGATAATACTGTGACAGGAGAACTGTCCAGCACTGCATCCTTGAGGCTGCCAGTGTAGGTTTTGCTTACGAGGACCAAGAATAGCGAGAAGTGGCTTATGACCAGTAACCAGGGTGAATTTCCTACCCAACAGATACTGATGGAATTTCTTGATCCCAAAGATCATACCAAGGATTTCTTTCTCGATTTGTGCATAATTACGCTCACGCTTGGCAAGTGTGCGTGATGCAAATGCTATACGTTTTTGCTTGTAAATGCTATAGGCTTTTCTTGTCCATGTTCCATTACATGTGAAATCACAGCTTCTACCACACAACTAGACGCATCACAAGCTAACTTTAACTCGCGATTTGTATCGTAGTGAACAAGTAATGCATCATTGGTCAAGCTCTTCTTAAATGCATCATAAGCATTTTGTTGCTCTTTGGACCATTCCCATTTTTAATCCTTTTTCAACAACTTGTGAAGAGGAGCTAGCTCGTTTCATACTGAAATATCGTTACCATCTACCACAGGGTATATGCCAGCTGAACTTCTCATGAAAATAAGGCTCAGAATTAGACTGAGTTTGGTTCTACCTAACCTACCTCCTTAGGTTGAATGCAAACAATCTGATCAGAAACATCATTATGGTGGAAGTCAAAAAGAAAGTAGGTTCAACACACATGATCAGGTTTGTGTTCTCAGCCTCCCTTACCAAGCAAGCAAATGGGAGGTGGGAACAGTAGTTGAAGTGTGTGGTACCAGGAGGTACTTGGAAAAAATTGGAGAACGTGTTAGAAGTGTGCACGTAAGGAATGAACAAGAGCAAAGCATAGACAAAGAAGCAAATTTGTTAGACTTTGGTATTATTCCAAGTTCAGATGTAAGAGCAGAAGCTCCAAAGAAGTAGACAAAGGTAAATGATGCTGAACTTGGCTCTCCTTTTGAATCACAACCTAACCCTCCCCAAAACCACTCAGGAGATCAGAAAGAGTGTGTAAACCAGTCGTCAGATTAAATTTATAAAATTATTCTTGTTTGTCTAATTTACATTATTTTACTTTCTCAGGGGAGAGCAGTGTAGCGTATATAATGGTAACTGTAACTTTTAGAACTGAGTACTAGAATGCTATGATTTTTGTCATGTGATACATTCAATATCTTATCAGTCTCGTGAATATGTATGAGTATGCGCAGTGTACTTTTGTAAAATTAAGAATATCCCTGACAGGATATTCCCTAGGACATTGAGGGAAGTTAGTGTAGAAATAGCAGGAGCTATGACAGAAATATTTCAAATGTCATTAGAAACGGAAATAGTGCCGGGGGATTGGCGTACTGCGCATGTTGTTCCATTGTTTAAAAATGGTTCAAAGAATAAACCTAGCAATTATAGACCGATTAGTTTGACGTTAGTGGTGGGCAAATTAATGGAAAGGATACTTAGAGATAATATATATAAGCATCTGGATAAACAGGGTCTGATCAGGAACAGTCAACATGGATTTGTGCCTGGAAGGTCATGTTTGACAAACCTTCTTGAATTTTTTGAAGCGGTTACTAGGGAAATTGATGAGGGTAAAGCAGTGGATGTTGTCTATATGGATTTCAGTAAGGCCTTTGACAAGGTTCCCCATGGAAGGTTGGTTAAGAAGGTTCAATCTTTGGGTGTTAATGGCAGAGTGGCAAGATGGATTCAACAGTGGCTGAATGGGAGATGTCAGAGAGTAATGGTGGATGGCTGTTTGTCAGGTTGGAAGCCGGTGACCAGTGGGGTGCCTCAGGGATCTGTGTTGGGTCCACTGGTGTTTGTCATGTACATCAATGATCTGGATGATGGGGTGGAAAATTGGATAAGTAAGTATGCAGATGATACTAAGATAGGTGGTGTTGTGGATAATGAAGTAGATTTTCAAAGTCTACAGAGAGATTTGGGCCATTTGGAAAAGTGGGCTGAAAGATGGCAGATGGAGTTTAATGCTGTTAAGTGTGAAGTGCTGCATCTTGGCAGGACAAATCAAAATAGGACGTACATGGTAAATGGTTGGGAATTGAGGAATGCTGTGGAACAGAGGGATCTAGGAATAACTGTGCATAGTTCCCTGAAGGTGGAATCGCATGTAGATAGGGTGGTAAAGAAAGCCTTTGGTGTGCTGGCCTTTATAAGTCAGAGCATTGAATATAGGAGTAGGGAAGTAATGTTAAAATTGTACAAGGCATTGGTAAGACCAATTCTGGAGTATGGTGTACACTTTTGGTCGCCTAGTTATAGGAAGGATGTCAACAAAATAGAGAGAGTACAGAGGAGATTTACTAGAATGTTGCCAGGGTTCCAGCAACTATGTTACAGAGAAAAGTTGAACAAGTTAGGTCTTTATTCTTTGGAGCGCAGAAGGTTAAGGGGGGACTTGATTGAGATCTTTAAAATGATGAAAGGGATAGACAGAGTTGACGTGGATACGTTTTTCCCATTGAGGGTAGGGAAGATTCAAACAAGAGGGCATGACATGAGAATTAAGGGACAGAAGTTTAGGGGTAACGTGAGGGGGAACTTCTTTACTCAGAGGGTGGTGGCTGTGTGGAATGAGCTTCCAGCAGAAGTGGTGGAGGCAGGATCGATTTTAACATTTAAAAGTAAAGTGGATAAGTATATGGACGTGAAGGGAATGGAGGGGTATGGTCTGAGTGCAGGTAGATGGGACTAGGGGAAAACAAATGGTCGGCACGGACTGGAAGGGCCGAGAGGGCCTGTTTCCGTGCTGTAATTGTTATATGGTTATATGGTTATAAGACCCACACTGGCAACACGTGTACTGAAAACCTGTGCTTGTTTCTATCTAGCTGAAGTCGTAATATCTTACAATGGCGACGAGGACCGGATAGAGTTTGTGAACTCAACTTTTAAATACAGTGCAGGATTGTTTCGAAATATGCAATATTTAACATTTTTAACAAGAAGATGTTGCAGTTGTTTTGCGAACTGGACACGACAGGCCGCAGACCCTTCTATGCATGGGACTGTAGTTTAAAACAGCAGCAGTGCAAATCGTCTAGAGTTTGTCAGGCTATCTTTGTGTTGTGTCTACGGGGCAAGATGGTGCCCTTGGGAAACATAGGCTGACTAGGGACTTTCGACAAGAACTGTGAAACCTTTACCTCGTACTGTGAGCGAATGGAAATGTTTATTTTTGCAAATTACATTAGTGAAGCTGAGGAAACGGAGGATGATGATCAAGTGAAGGTAAGAGCACACAACAGGGCCATCCAGAAAGGAAAGAAAGCCATTCTATTACTGAAATTGGTCCTGAAATTTATAAAACTCTCACCAACATCCTTGCCCCAGAGAAAGCAAGGAATGTTTCATTTGAGACTGTTCTTTCAAAACTTGATGCTCACTTCAACCCTAAGTCCATAGAGATTGCAGAAAGTTACAAATTTCACACAAGAAACCAGAAGTCTGGTGAGAATGTGGGTGGGTACATTATCTCATTGACATTGTCTCTACACTGCAATTTTGCAACATTTCTAGATCGAGCTTTGCGTGATAGACATGTAAGTGGAATGTTGGATGAGCGAATCTAATCAACATTACTGAACACGCCAGCCCTTACCCTTGATTTGGCATGCAAAACTGCTTTGGCCATGGAGATGGCATGTCAAAGTACACATGAGTTTCGACCAACACATGCTGGCACAGTCAGCAGTTCTAAAACACTAACATGACAAGACAGGGAAAAGGCCTTCACAGCAAAGTTCTGGGAAACGCGCAGATATGTGCTATCGATGCAATGGTCAACACAAAGCAAATAAATGCCAGTTCAAGGACTCTACATGCTACAACTGTCAATAGAAAGGCCATATTGTATCAGCATGTAGAGCACCATCACAGGACAAAGCAAAACAAAGGGCTCAACAAAAACCAAAGAACAGTCAGAGTATTGAACTTGGACCGTATGGCATCTATACTATGAACGGTGGATCTGGAAAGGAAGACTTTCAGACAAGGGTCAAAGTGAACAATCAATACATTATTATGTGTATTGATACCGCTGCTGATTTCACAATTATAAACAAAGATATCCATGAATCCAAGTTTAGCAATATGCCTATCACGGAAACAAACATTCAGCAGAAAATGTACTCTGGAGAAGTATTGGAGACATGTGGAGAGATACTTTGTGATGTACAACACAAAGGCAAGACTTGCCAATAGATGTCAATAGGCCAACGTTGATGGGCAAAAATTGGCTCCGCTTACTGAAACTGGACTGGAAATCTGTGTTCCAAGTCGAAGCGCAAACACAACTGGATCATTTGTTGCAGAAACATCATGCTATGTTCAAAGACAGCTGCGATGGCATAAAGAGTGAGCAAGCACACATCAGGATTTAACCTGATGTGGAACCTGTGCCATATTCACTGAAAAGTAAAGTGGAAGCTGAAATCAAAAAGTTTAGACATTAAATTATACTTTAGAGTAACAGCATGGAATCTGGCCCTTTGGCCAATCATGTATCTGCTGTCCAGTGATCACCCCATACACAGCGCTATCGTGCAGACTTGGGACAATTTACAGTTTACAGAAGCCAATTAACCTAGGGAGAAAGCCAGAGCACCTGGAGATAACCCACGCTGTCACAGGAAGAACGTGCAAATTTCATACAGACAGCACCCAAAGTCAGGATTGAACCCAATCTCCAGCACTGTAAGGCAGCAATGCTACAGCTGCGCCACTGTGCCACCCTGAAGATAAAGTAACAAGTGGATTAACTGTGGTAAGTTTAATTAAACTCACGAGCAGCAGATACAGTGGCATGTATAAGGTGTTGCTATACACTGAAATCCCCATTAAGTATATAAGTAAAATAAAAATGACTATCTTCAATTCTGGTCACTGGTGCCATGCCACTGGTTTATCGAGATTCAGGCCTGCCCACAATTTGAGGAGACAACTATCCCGCCCTTCAGCTGACAGAGGGAACATGTTTAATATTTTGATCAAAGTGGACGAGGGGAATGTGAGAATAAAATACGCAGGGAGTAGTAATGATCTGCAAAAAAACTGCCTGCAGGGTTTGGTGGAAAAGGAATCAAGCAGAGCCTTCAAAAGATAATTGGATAGTCTGTTGAGAGAGATGAAGTTGCAGAGCAGTGGGGAAAGAACGGGTGTATGGGACAAAATGAGAATGGGGTTGTTTCACTGGAAACAGGACTGCGGACTATAGGACTGCAACATACAGGACTGCAGACTATAGGGTGATTGCACTGCCGCCGAGGTCACAACACTTGACCCGTAATGTTGCCACGCAACGTCTTCTGGAGGACAAGAGTTGTACTGGAGGCAAGCACGATTGTGTTGATTACTATGGCTGCCAGTACAGCGGGGCCGTCTTTGGTCCCAGCAGCCATTGAATTGTCGAGGTATGCTTCCAGTCTTTCACCTGACGAGTACGCACGATATGTTCAAAAAGTTTCTGTGATTGGTATCGACCCTTATTTAGTGCCTGAAACAGAAATCGCGTGATATTTCCCAACTTACAGAACTCAATTCCATGGACATCATGGCATATTTGATGTCCATACATGGCAAATGGTTGGTTGCAAGGCACAAGTGTATATATTGCAAAGAATTGTCCACAGTTACGAGTGGTGTGTGGAAAAGTAAGTTTGCTATAATTTGTTTATGCTATTCGCAAGTTTTTAATCAGGTTCATAAACTCGTTCGATAAACTTTTAGTGACATATCATTTTTATTAAACCTTTAGAATTTTTATGTTATTTCTAATTTAATTAATTACTTATTGGAAGCTTGTTTAACATTTATTTTCTCTTTCTTTTCAATTTTCCTCGTACTACAGGTTCTGCACTCGCAAACTGTAGTCGTTGATGCCATGGGTTATGGGTACAAATGGCCAGATATACAGTACCCACTGTGATTGCAAGGCAGGGCTCGACAGAGTTTGTACCCATGCAGCAACACTTCTCTTTGGTATTGACGCTGGAGTACGGATTTGTGAGAAAACAACAGTCACCCAGGTCAAAGCACATTGGATGGAGCCAACGAGAAAGCAGGTTAAAGCTGCGCCTGTCAGCAAAGTTGACTTCTCTTCAGCAGCAAAGAGGAAAATATGTCTTGATGCTGCCATAGATGGAACAGAGCTGAACCAGCAACAAAGCAGAGATGAAGCTCCAACAGTGTCATCTGCTTCATGTCCAACATCGAAGTTGCTGCAGGTCAAAGCACTGAGTGAACTTTTGTTAGGCCTGTCCATGATGACAATACAATCGGCCATACTCAGAGCTGTTGACCCTTATGCAGGACGATTTGTTCCAGCAGCGACTGTTAAAGAACATCCATGCATTCTTACTGACTTAACGGACAAAGATACATTCAGCTTAACATATGCTGATCTTCTAAAGAGGTGTGAAGATATTGATTGTTTTGTTACAGAGGAGGGGGCAAAGAATGTGGAGGCGCACACTCGTCAGCAAGCACAATCAGATATGTGGTTTGGTTAGCGGGCAGGCCGCATTACAGCATCAACGCAGGACAAAAGCAGGTGCTCTTGCAATTAGTCTGATCAAATCGGTGTGCTACCCCCATCTGTGCAGATTTAGCACTGAGGCAACTAGATGGGGCTGTGATCATGAACTGCAAGCAGGCCAGCTTATGAGGATTATATGCATACTGAACATTCTGGTTTCATAGTGAAAGACTCAGGATTGATCATAAACCCCAAGTACTCTCATTTGGGTGCAACACCAGATGGACTGGTTCAGTGAGCTGAGCATTGTTGTGGGGATGAGTGTTTCGGTGTTTGTGAAATTAAAGGTCCGATTCTGTAAGAAGGACATGTCTTTGATGGACGTGGCAGAGGACAAACAGCGTGTCTTCAGGATGTGAATGGTGAGCTTCATCTGTCCAATAAGCATGCTTACTACTATCAGGTCCAAATATTTGTCTCGGACAGATCGTTTTGCGATTTTGTGGTTTAGATCAGTGATGACGTCTGTTCCCATACAGAGCGTATAGTGGGTAATCATGCTTTTTGGACAGATGCTGTAGCTGCTGCCACTCACTTCTTCAAGGTAGGCGTGTTACCAGAGCTTGTTGGTAAGCATTTTACTAGTCCTCCCAAATATATGTCAGAGTATGTCATGGAGACCGATGACCAGGATAAACAAAAATGGTGCTACTGTCAGGAGGTGGGCAGCAGGGAAATGATCATGTGCGACAACACAAAATGTCCTACCTCGTGGTTTCATTTTGAATGCCTGAAATTGCCAGAAATTAATGAGATACCAAAAACATGGTTTTGCCCAGATTGTAGGCTCCCCCCAAAATCACAAAAAAAGTTCCCAAAAACAAAACTGCAAGTGTTGTGCTAATCAGGTTTCTCATCAATACTAAATCTAACATTTGTATACCAAGTTTGCCTTGCACTTTATAAAACCACATAATACAACATTTTGTGGTCATTTTCACACACCAGTTTATTTTTCAAACTCTAATACTTAAATTTAATATTAAAGATTTTGATCTGTGCAGAGTTAAGCATGAGCATGCTCCCTTTTGGCATAGGGTCTGTTATGTTTTAATTGAAAAATGTAACAACGGTATTAAAAAAAGAGATACCAAAGTAATTTGAGTGTGCTCTCTTTAATTTAAAAAAAAAAGTGCTTTCTTTGATTTTAGTGTGCTGTTTAAGAAAATATGGTGTTTTCTTTGATGTATGCCTAAATAAATTATACATGTGTGTGCTTTTATTGAATTGGTGGATTAATGGTGCTTTCTTTGAAGTATAAACTATATACCAAAGACACATCAAGTGTGTGCTGTTGAGGTAAACTGTACGTTCTTTCAAGTGTGTGTGAAAGAAAAAGACAAATTGTCAATTGATATAAAAATAAATGTGCTTTCTAAGAAAAATGGGAGAAAAAAATGCTTTATTTCAATTGTGCATGTTGATGTCAACATTTCCAAGGCAAGCTGAGAAGTTTTTTTTCAAAATTTAAAATCCACTTTTGTTGTTAGGCATTCGATAAATGACTCTCACGGTTAGCCATGTTCCCACAATTTTTAATAGCACAAAAACTGACCATTCTGACGGTATTATCCAGGCGTGTAGTGTGTGTGACTAGTATATGCCGGGGTATGCTTGAGCGACTCTGTGTGTCACGCACTTTGACCTTTTGACCTACCCTGCAATCGCCCTATGGAACTGCAACCTATAGGGCTGTGGCCTACAGCCTACATGACTGCAGTGACAAAATCTACAAATACAGTAACTTTGAAGTTTAGTTTAGTATATTATCATGTGCACCAAGGTACAGTGAAAAGCTCTTTTTTGTTGTTGTGTGCTATCCAATCTGTGGAAAGACTATACATGATTAAAATTGAGCCGTCCACAGTGCATAGGTTAAGGGGAATAACCTTTATTCAGTGCACAGTGCAAGATAAACTCCAGTAAAGCCCAATTAAAGATGATCCGATGGTCTCCAATGAGATAGATGGTAGCTCAGACCACTCTCCAGTTGTTGAGAGGATGGTTCAGTTGCCTGGTGTCAGCTGGGATGAAACTGTCTCTGAACCTGGAGCTGAGCATTTTCACACTTCTGTACCCCTTGAGTTGTCAAATGATAATTTCAAATGGTAAACTGTCTGGAGGTAAGATATGGGTGTTAAATACCCGCCAAGGATACTTTGAATGCTTCAGTGTAGAGAATGAAAGCAATGGACATAAAGACAGCTGATAATGTTGAGGAATTTCAAATGAGACCTACTCCAATAAAATACCAGCTGTCCAAGTGTGAGGAATTTCAGATAATCAGATTTACCTGTAAATCCAACTTCTTGCAATCACAAGTGGCTGTGAACTGAATGGACAACCCTACTGCAGTCAGGCATGAGTATTACCCACGTGTGATAGCCTTGGGCCTCAGTGATATTCAGGGGAGGTCAGGTTATCATTGTCAAGGTTTGCTGAGGAAAAACACCAGTGTTTGATGAAGACAATGTCAGTGGCAACTGGAGGTCAATGCTAGCAGATTGGAGAAGACCAAGATAACTGCTCCCATGGGGTTAATGTTAAACAGCATAGGAATATACATGATAAAGGTTACTACCATCCTTGAACTTAAGCCTCCACTGCAAGAAATGTGGTTGGCCAAGCATTCGTGTGAGTTCATCTTTATTTTAAATAATGGTGTCCCAGAGGATATCAAAGTGCTGTTCGCTCAATTTTTTAGATTTAATACAGGTAGCAATGCACTCATTTTGTTTCACTCAGCAGCCAGCCTACATCATTTAGTATCACTATTCCTTACTTAAGTGGGCGTCGAGCCACTAAAGTGGAAAACTGCCATGATCGAGATGAATCAGTTCCCGGCTACTTTCCAGCATTAACTTTAACCGTGAAAAGGGGAAATATTTTACATGGCGATAGCGCAATATTTCACGGAAGATTTTCCAGCAATGATGAACTCAAAATGTAGTTTATTAATGTTACAAATAAAAAGATTTGGAAGCATATTGGGCAGCACAGCGGTGCAGCTAATAGAACAGTAGCCTCACAGCACCAGACTCGGGTTCAATTCTAACCTCAGGTGTTATCCATGCAGAGTTTTCACATTCTCCCTGTGTTTCCTCTGGGTGCTCCAGTTTCCTCACACATCCCAAAGATGTGTGGGTCCGTAGGTTAATTGGTCTCCGTAAATTGCCCGTAATGTGTAGTGTGGATGCAAAATTGGGATAACGTGCACTAGTGTGAATGGGTGATCAATGGCCAACGTGGACTCAGTGGGCCGGAAAGCCTGTTTCCCCACTGTATCTCTAAACTAAATTAAACTAAATTTCTGAACATTATCTTGACAACTTGAAAATAACATTTGTCACGGGTGTTATAACAGGCCATTCAATTAGTTTATTTGTATTTTTGAGAAGAATACCTCTTTATGTACAATATTCATCAACAGATTGGGGAAGATCTTCCATTGCCCTGAAAATGGTCGCCATTCTGCCTCTGGGCCACGTTTGATTTCAGGGAGGTCCTGGGTGGAGTCTGCCTGGTGCAGTGCAGGAGGTATCTGAGTGCAAGAGCAGAGGATTCACAGTGTAGGGGTTTCTCAGTGCATGAGTATCCCAGTGCAGGAGGTATCTCAGTGCATGAGTATCCCAGTGCAGGAGTATTCCAGTGCAGGAGAATTCCATTGCAGGAGTATCCCAGTGCAGGAGGTATCCCAGTGCAGGTGGTGCAGGAGTATCCCAGTGCAGGAGTATCCCGGTGCAGGAGTATCACAGTGCAGCAGTATCTCAGTACAGGAATATCTCAGTGCAAGAGTATCCCAGTGCGGGAGTATCTCGGTGCAGAAGGTTCTCAGGAGATCAGTGCAGAGGTTTCTTTGTGCAGGTGTTTCTCAGTGACCCAGTCACCCTACCAGTTCCACTGTTCACATCCTTGTATCCTTCTCGTTCGCACATCTTTCCCCAGCCAGGAATGGCCCATTATGTGCTCCACCCTTCCTGAGGTCATCTGTTGCTGGCCCTGATTTGTTCTGGACTTTCCACACCTCCAGTTCCCCCCCCCCCCCCAAACCCCTCCCCATACCTCTATCTTTCTGTTCGAAGAAGGGTTCCGACCCGAAACATCATTCAACTAATTTTCTCCAGAGATGTTGCGTGTCCTGCTGAGTTACTCCAATACTTTGTGTATATCTTTGGTATAAACCAGCATCTGCAGTTCCTTCCTACACATGAATAAAATATCTGTTGTTACTTCACCGAAGAGCTGTGGGATCACTCCGTTGTCAGGTGGTGTTAAAATGATGTCCCATCTGCTTTCTTGGGTGGAGGAAGAATATTCTTTGGCTCTATTTCAAGGAAGAGGAGGGGAAATACCCCCCCATGTCCTGAGCATTAGTTATACCCATCTGTCATGATTAAATATAGATTAATAATTGGAAACTTGTTGAAGCTAGGTAGTGTGGGATCAAATTTGTTTGTGGTAAGTGTATGAAGGTTCTGTAAAGCATGTGAACATTATGATCCTGCCCTGAATAGTAAAGGTTTTGATTGGTGAGTGATGGGGAAGTGTGCATTAAGCAGATTATAAGATGAACTTAGTTGTATTTTTGTTTAATTTTAGATATACAGCCTGGAAACAGGCCATTCGGCCCACTGCGTCTGCGCCGACTAGCGATCACCCAGTTCTATCTGACACACTGGAGGCAATTTGCAGAAGCCAATTAATCTAAAAACATGCATGTGTTTGGAATATGGGAGGAAACTGGAGCACCCGGAGAAAACAAGTGTATCCGCGATCCTGGTGATGTGCTTCTTGCATTCACTTCCGCAGCTGTTCCCTCACTTTGAATAGCCGCAAAATGCTGGAGTAACTCAGTGGGTCAGGTAGAAAAGGGTTAGGTGGTGTTTTGGATCAAGATCTTTCTTTAGTCTGAGAGTCAGGGGAGAGTGAAACTAGAACTAGAGGTATGAAAAGATACAGAACAAATCAGTGCTGGCACCGATGACCAAGGGACAGTGGAGCCCATAATGGCCCATTGTTGGCAGTGGAAGAGGTGATAATGAAGGGATATGAACAGTGAAACTAGCAGGATGACTAGGGTGGGGAGGGACGGAGAGAGAGGGATTGCAAGGGTTACTTGAAACTAGAGACGTTTCATAGTTTGCTTATTCAAGTTTTTCTGTGATGAGAGCAAATCTCTCCCCTCAGACTTGTTAACTAGAGCCTCCAATGCTAATTGAAAAATGGAGCCTGCACTATCATTTACTATGCCATCTCCCAGAGTAAGCTGCAATGGCATCTGCACCGTCCTTATACCACTGCTGCACACTATTGCATCTCCCCTTTAAAAGGTGCAGAGCAGGTTGAACCCATTTAGCGTGTAGCTCTGGCCATTCATGAAGTTGGCCCTTTGATAATGTTATAGTCAATAGGCCCTTCAGCCCAACACATCCATGTCGACCAAGGTGTCCCACCTAAGATAGTCCATTTGCTCATGTTTGGACCATATCTCTCTGAACCTTTCTTATCCATGTACCTGTCTAAGTGTATTTCACATGCTGTTATAATACCTGCCTCAACTACCTCCTCTGGCAGCTCATTCCATTAACCCACCACCTGCTGTGTGAAAATGCTGCCCCTTAGGTTTGTATTAAATTTTACCCCTCTCACATTAAACTGGTGTCCTCTGACTCTTTTCACCCTATGGATTAAGCCAATACATCATGTGGTTCACATTGACCAATTTGTTAAAATTATGATAATGACCAGACAGCATGAATTTTATTTCCAGCCGTACAGTCATGCATCACAACTTGAAATCAAAAAGGTTTAGAGAGATGTGAGCCAAATGCGGGCAAATGAGACAAGTTTTCGATGGGGCATCTTGCTTGGCAATGTGATCTAATTTAGCCCTTGGTGTCTTTGGGATGGGCCAAGGAATACAGGACCACCACTGATTTTCCAGCACCCTTAGTTCCAGAGCCTTTCTGGATTATTCGTTTTGCCGCACCATTAGAGGTCACAGCCTTAGAAACATAGAAACATAGAAAATAGGTGCAGGAGGAGGCAATTCGGCCCTTCGAGCCAGCACCGCCATTGACACATTGTGATCATGGCTGATCATCCGCTATCAATAACCCGTGTCTGCCTTCTCCCCATATCCTTCAACTCCACAAGCCCCTAGAGCTCTATCCAACTCTCTCTTAAATCCATCCAGTGATTTGGCCTCCACTGCCCTCTGTGGCAGGGAATTCCATAAATTCACAACTCTCTGGGTAAAAAAGTTTTTTCTCACTTCAGTCTTAAATGACCTCCCCCTTTATTCTAAGACTGTAGCTCCTGGTTCTGGACTCATCCAACATTGGGAACATTTTACCTGCATGTAGCTTATCCTTTTATAATTTTATATGTTTCTATAAGATCCCCCTCATCCTTCTAAACTCCAGTGAATACAAGCCTAATCTTTTCAATATTTCCTCATATGACAGTCCCGCCATCCCAGGGATCAATCTCGTGAACCTACGCTACACTGCCCCAATCACAAGGATGTCCTTCCTCAAATTAGGAGACCAAAACTGTACACAATACTCCAGATGTGGTCTCACCAGAGCCCTACACAACTGCAGAAAAACCTCTTTACTCCTATACTGAAATCCTCTTGTTATGAAGGCCAACATTCCATTAGCTTTCTTCACTGCCTGCTGTACCTGCAAGCCAACTTTCAGTGATCGGTGTACAAGGACGCCCAGGTCTCGCTGCACCTCCCCTTTACCTAACCTAACCACATTGAGATAATAATCTGCCCCCTTGTTTTTGCCACCAAAATGGATAACCTCACATGTATCTATATTTTTCTTTGGAGACACGTGAGTGACTACATGAAGAAGCCCTGCCAGGTGCATGCGTGTCATTACGTCCGACGCATAGCACACCGATGAGCTGGAGAGCGCAGCTCCACCAATGGTAAGTAACCGGCAGGTAAGTGATTTTAAAACTTTCTGCGGGTATTTAAACTCCGTGAGACTGGCCAGCGGAAGTATTTTCAAAATGGAGAAAGTTGTTAAAAAGTCTGCCGTCCGTAGTAAGAGTTTTACTCACGGGACCGCGGTTAGTGCTCGCAGATTGGGTAGGGAGATACCGGCTGCGGTAACACCGGTTCCGACGCCGACTGCAGAACTGCCGGCAGCTCAACTGCCTCCATTAACTCCGGTGCCTCAGGGTGCTGTGGCCACTCCAGCAGGGAGAAAGGCAAAACGGAAATCTGTCAGGCCCGTTTATTCAGACGAGTCTGACCAATAAGACTCCCCTCCTTCCAACAAGAAGGTCTGGGGATGTCTAGACAAAATGGAACAAATGCTTCAAACTATGATGAGCCATGAAGTATTCCAATCAGGGTCGCAAACCCCCAGGATTCCCCAAACAGCCTCAGGCAGAGGCCCATATGGCGAGGAGGACTTGAACGCGTATGAGTTCCAATGGGAATCACCCTCACCAGCTCCTTGTTTAGGGCTGGTAGCGACCTCCCTACCAATAATTGGGAGAGCCTGGGCAGGAGGAGTCTGACCCTGAAGTTGGTGCCACTGCTTCTGTACATACACACCAGCCGTGCTCCAGGTGTCCCAGATGTGGCTAGAATTGTTGCCATTCCGGAGGGTACTGGAGAAGCCATGGAGGAAAATCTGTCTTGCAATATAAACTACATGGCCACTCACCAGCTCCAGGATTCCATCATGGAACAGACGACAACGCGTTACCAGACACCTGTTAACTGTGCGTCGCTCAAGGTGCCCACCGTGAACTCGGCAATCTGGGCACAAATGAGCGCATCGATGAGGGGGCAGGAGCTCCGTTTCCAGAGAGTCCCCAAATTAGTGGGGGCAGGTATCACGGCTTTTGGGAAAATGGTCCAAGGGGCACCAATGTCGGGGACACAGCAGGATATGTTGGCCCTGCTGTTCAATGCCCATTTCGAGATCAACTGTATCTGGAAAATTGCCATCAAACCAATGTTAAACCCACGCTTCGCAGCTCTTTGTAGGTCCTCTAATATTCAGGCACTACATGTTTTATTCGGCAAAGACCTGCTGAAACAGGTCAAAGACCTAGAGGAAGAGGCCAAAACTATTGGCCTCATGAAAACCTACATACCCTCGGCCAGGATACTACATCACAGGTCTTTCTCAACCAGACGGTGGTCGGATGCTGGAGCAGGCCCAAGTAGAGCGTTACCAGTTGGATGCCGTCCATATCCACCTGCGTACTCCAACTACAACCCAACATGGCCAGAAGAGTGAGAAGTTCAAGGTCGACTATGGAGGTACGGGTAACTGATTCAGTCCAGGATAAATCTTCTGGTGAACAACCTCCGGTTGGGGGTAGGTTGCAATTGTTTTATGATGAATGGTGCTGCATAACATCTGATCTGTTTATACTGGACAGTGTCTCAGGGTCTCAAATTTAATTTATGTCAGGAATACATCCACCTGCACTAAATATGCCTAGCCGGGTATTGTTTTTTTCTGGACCAGAAACTCTGCAGGTTAATGATGAAATTGGGGTTTTATTCTAAAAAGGGGTAATTGAGAAGACGATATATCATCCTCAACAATTTGTGTCCAATATATTCCACAGACAGAAAAAAGATGGTGGGTGTCGAGTCATTCTAGACCTAACCCAGTTAAATTCCTATGTCCTGAATTGTCATTTTAAAATGGACACTTTCAGTACTGCTAAACAGCTGTTATCAAAAGGTTGTTATATGGCAACTATAGATCTGAAAGATGCATATTATTCAGTACCAATTCATCATCAATACCGTGGATACTTGAAATTTAGTTGGATTGGACAGCTGTAGCAATTTAAAGCGTTGCCCAATGGGTTAACCTCAGCTCCTAGGTTGTTCACAAAATTGTTAATACCAGTTCTGGTGCTACTTCGTGCCCAGAATCACATTGTGATAACTTATTTAGATGATATTTTAATTATAAGCAACACTCAGGAAGCAGCTGAGGAGTGGATTTCAGCAACCAAACACCTGTTTGAGAGGTTAGGTTTTCTCACCCATCCAACAAAATCCAAGCTAGTACCATCCCAAAGAATTAACTATTTGGGGTTTGTCATTGATTCAGTTGATATGTCAGTGACTTTGCCTATGGCCAAGGCTGTTGAAATCATGGAGGTCTGTAGCAGTCTCGGAGAAGAGCAACAACCCTCCATGCGGCAAGTAGCCAGTGTTATTGATAAATTAGTGGCGGCTTCCCCTGCAGTGCAGTTTGGATCTCTGCACTATCAAAGTTTGCAACAAGCTAGAGAACAAGTGCTTAAAGAACATGCAGGTTCCTACAGACCAATGCAGTTGCCAGCCAAAGCCATCGTCAAATTGCAATGGAAGTACCAAAAACATTTTTGACAACCTTCAGTGGTTTTACGAACAGATGTCAGTGCTTTGGGATGGGGAGCCACAGACAGCGAGCCTAGCTGTGGTGGTAGATGGAGTGTGCAAGAGGAATGAATCCTACAAAGGCATGGCATAAATTACTTAAAATTGCTGGGTGCATTCTATGGATTAAAAGCATATTGTTCAGCAATGAATGTTTACATGTTCACCTCCAGGTTTACAATACCACGGCTGGTGCTTATATCAATCACATGGGAGTAATAAGGTCAGTAACATGTGGTAATCTGGCTAACCTAATTTGGGACTGGTGCATTTCCAGAAATATCTGGGTCTCAGCTATCTACCTACCAGATAGAGATAATGTGGTGGCGGACACCAGGTCGTGGAAATTTAATGACAACATAGAATGGATGCTAAATCCTGATGTTTTTAAAATGATTGTCAGCCGCTATGGCTTGCTAGATATAGATCTGTTTGCATCCAGGCTAAATCACCATTTGCCTAATTATGTTTCATGGGAACCAGATCCAGGAGCAGTAGTGGTGGGTGCATTCTTGCTACATTGGGGACATACGTTCTTTTACGCGTTTCCCCCATTCTGCCTCATCAGCCAATGTCTCATCAAAATAGAGCAAGACTCTGCCTCAGGCGTTTTGGTGGTTCTGGACTGGCCTACACAGCCATGGTTCCCATTGGTGCTGAGAATGATGACTCAGCCACGACTATCCCCAAGTGCAGTAATTTGTTGGTTCATCCGGTAACAGGAGAAAGTCATCTGTTACATGATCGTATTAATCTGTTAATCTGCAGGTTCTGACCAGACAGTCCAAGCCCTTGGAACAGTCTGGTCAAAACCTGCAGATTAACAGATTAATACGATCATGGATGTGATAACTGCAGCTTGGAGAGATAAAAAAAACAATATGTGTCTCATATTAAGAAATGGGAGATGTTTTGCTTGCAGTCTTATCTTATCATACTGCAAGCATATCGGATGTATTGGAGTTCCTTGCTACATTGCATTTTGATGAACACTTGAGCTATAGTGCCATTAATAGTGTTCAGAGTGCTTTGTCCTCCTATTTAGGGCAGTTTTCAGAACAACAAACTATCGGGTCTCATCCGTTAGTGTCCCGATTCATGAGAGGTATCTTTGACAAAAACCCTCCTAAGCCTAGATATACAGAAATCTGGGATGTCAGTATAGTTTTCACACTGCTTCGGCAATGGGCTACAATCACATCACTATCTTTTCAGAAGTTAACACTTAAAGTGGTTATGCTCATGGGTTCAAACATTGCAAAAGCTACGGCTGGATAGCATGTATTATTCTGTCAATAACATGACGTTTTATGTATATGATTTAATCAAACAAAGCAGGCCAGGAATGGCCGGAACCAAAGTAAGCTTTAAGCATACCCCGTTTACCAAACGCTATGTGTAGTTAAGCACCTGAGTCAATATATCGAGGTAACTAAGAGTCTCAGAGTCTCTGAGACAGCAATGCTCATCAGCCACAAAAATCCCCACAAAAAGGAGTCAGTGCAAAAACTAGTTCTAGATGGTTAAAACAGGTTTTGGATTGTGCTGGAGTAGACACTCGTGTTTAAATCTCACTCTACCAGGGCGGCATCAACATCCGCAGCAAAGGCACAGGACGTGCCTCTAGATCAAATCCTTGGGGCCGCAGGATGGTCTAGGGAGGCGACCTTCCTCAAGTTTTATGACAAACCTGTCCTGACAGTGCAAGGTTTTGGGCATGCAGTTTTGGGTTCCGTTTGATTTCTTTCCTAAATTTCATTTGTAATTTCCTCCTGGGATAGAGGGGTTATTACTGTTTTTTGTTTATTATTATTAAAAAATATTTATTGAATAATTTGAGCAATGTTCAATACATCATTTGTTCACTACTGTGTCAACTGAAGCAGTGTGTCGTATGGAATGGATCTACGGCATGAAATCACAGAGCTTTGAAATCTTCACGTAGTCACTCACGTGACTCTGAAGTAAAATAGTAAGATTAAATGAGAACTTACCAGTTTGAAGTTTGATCTTATTTTATGAGGATTTACGATGAGGGATTACGTGCCCTCTGCTCCCGGTACTCATAATCACAAAGATCATCTGGTAGTTCTAGTCTTCTGAGTCTTACTATATCACTTCTACTATAGTTACTGTGTGTTCATGCCTCTGCTTTGAAGTATGACGTGCATGCGCCTGGTGGGGCTTCTTCACGTAATCCCTCATCGTAACTCCTCATACAATAAAGATCAAACTTCAAACTGGTAAATTATCATTTAATCTTACTATTATACTGCATCTGCCACGCATCTGCCCACTCACTCAACCTGTCCAGGTCCCCCTGCAACCTCCTAGCATCCTCTTCACAGTTCACACTGCCACCCAGCTTTGTGTCATCCACAAACTTGCTAGTGTTGCTCCTAATTTCCTCTTTTAAATGATTAATATATATGGTAAACAGTTGCGGCCCTAACACTGAGCCTTGCAGCACTCCACTCGCCACTGCCTGCCATTCTGAAAAGGACCCGTTCACTCCTACTCTATGCTTCCGTTCTGCCAACCAATTTTCTATCCATGTCCATATCCATGTCAACACCCTACCCCCAATACCATGTGCTCTAATTTTAGTCACCAGTCTCCCGTGCGGGACCTTATTAAAGGCTTTCTGAAAGTCTAGATACACTACATCCACTGCCTTGCACAGGCTGACATACTGGCAGGCAAAGTCATCTATGGGAACAGATCTGCCAGCTCTGGCTGGGCCAGAGTTCCAGAGCCCCAGCCGCAGGTGGCAAATTCGACCCGCCGATTGGCACGTTCTGATGAGTTCAAGTTTAGGCACCACATTATCGGGCAGAACTTCTGAGGTGGGGGGATTTTGTCCGGATTACAGGGGGGCCAGTCCACCAGTTGCCGGTAAATCGATGGTGGACCTGTAATAACAAACCTCAGGCCAGAGTATATAGTTGAACCTTCAATCTTTTATTACGTTCTAAAAATGCTTCAAATGGTTCTCCTAAATCACTTTAGATGATACTGTCCATAAAACTAGATTTTGAAATTCCAAGCAAATTATTGGAATTTAAAACTCTGACATCTATCATTTCCTGCAACCAAAGTAAGTCCCTCTGTCAAGTCCTTGAAAATGCAATGGAAATTGCAGCCCTTCTGTATTTGGCACAAATCAACTCAAAATCAATAAAATGTTTGACAGACACATTGGAGTTTTGTGTTTAATCAATTCAGAGCAATTAAATCCATGGAGTTACAGGTTCACATAAATATTTTTTTTGTGATATACCATTTTCTCATTTTGTTATTCTAAGTGATGATTTATTGAAACAAATCTCATCACATGGTTATGAAGAGAAGCCAGCTAGAAGATTTTTTCATTTTCCTTTGTGTATGGTGTGAAAAAATAGGCTAACAATTTTTCAAATTATGTTGATAATAGCTTTTGATAATCCAGCTAATTTTAAAAACTGTTTGTAATCTTTCAAGTAATTGCAACAATAAGGCTATTAGCAACATAGCTACATAAGACAGTTGAAAATAATGTTTTACTAAATTCTTAAATAAAGGTATACTACTAAACATTATGTTCAGATCATTCTGAATCTTGCGAGCGTTGAATAATTTGTGCCCTTTCCGTAATGTTTAATGCATTATTTCTTCATTAGTAATTGGTCTACATCAAAGCCTTTGCCTTATATATTATGAAGTGATGCAATGCAATACATTTCACGCTGTGCTTGAGATTTCCACACATCCACACTTTTTATTTCTCCCTCGCAATGTCTTTTTCTCTCTTTCCTCACTTTAAGAAACACACAAAACCACTTGAATGAAGTTCTGCGACATCCTTGAAGTTTATCCAAGTGGCAACGCTTCATATATTGCAATACTCGCAATAGTTGCTTGACTAGTCAAAGCGGACAGAAGCTGTTACAGTTGAGTGCAAAGCCATCCTAAACCAATTTCCGTGAACAGTCCCTAGCTGGTAGAAGGCAAATAGATAACTTTCTCTGTTACCTCAAAATCTGATTCATATCAGCGCTCCAATCTCCTCTGGGTTCAGGTCAACTCATTTACAGCAGGTGGGGATTGAACGAATAATCCCTGATGCCCATGGTTCAGAGATCTCCAAGTCTTTTGGGACGAGAATATCAATGTTTTTCTTTCGAATGAAGTTCTTGTCCAGAAATCTTCACAATACTCCTAATAGTGTTTGTTTCCCAAGGTATCTTATAATCTTTTAAGACATGTTTCCAAGACTCTTAGTATCTCTTTTCATCATGCCCACTTACATTCAGCATTGGAATATACTTTTGGTTTTCTAGACCTACTCTGTAAAGACTCTGTCAACATATATATATATTTTAACAACTATTACAATGTCTGTAGATGTTGCACAGACTGACTTCTTTGCTTCTATAAACATTCATCCTACACACGTGGGAATATTGTGTGTAGTTCAGTTCACCCACCTATAGAAAGAATGTCATTAAGTTGGAAAGGGTGGGAAAAGTGATTCACCAGGATGTTACCAGGGCTTATGGACTTGTGTTATAGGGAGAGGTTGGATAGGTTGGTTATTTTTTCTTTGGAGCTTAGGAAGTGGTGAGGGTCGGGGGAAGAGGGAGGGCTGACTCTTTCTCTGAAATGATAAAGCAGATAAGGAGGAATCTCTTCAGTCAGAGGGCGGTGAATCTCTTGAATTCATTGCCACAGAAGGATGTGGAGGCCGTCATTGATATTTCTAAGGTGGAGATTGACAGATTCTTGGTTAGTAAGGGTGTCTGGGGTTATGGAGAGATGGCAGGAAAATGGGGTTGAGTGAGAAAGACAGATCAGCCATTTAATGCAAGCTTAATGGCGTAGTAGACTTGATGGGCCGAATGGCCTAATTTCTCTCCTATAACATATGAACTGATGACCTTATTGAGCTGTACAAGACCATGAGGGCCATAGATAACGTGAACAGTCACAATCTTTTCACAGGATAGAGGATTCAAAAACTAGAGGGCATAAGCGTAACATGAAAAGGGAGAGATTTAACAGGGACTTGAGGTGCCATTTTTTCACTCTGAGGGGAATGCATATCCGGAAAGAGATGCTAGGAGCAACTATAGAAGTAAATTAAAAAAGACAAATGGGCAGATATATGGACAGGAAAGGTTCAGAATAGGCCAAATGCAGGCAAATGTCTCAAAAAGACAGCCAGAATCATTAAGGATCCACACCACCCTGGCCATACTCTCATTTCACTGCTGCCTTCGGGAAGCAAGTGTAGTAGTTTGAAATCTGTTACGTTCAGGTTCAGGAACAGCTTCTTCCCAATAACACTATAAACACCAACTAAACTATGAACTGCCTGGCTAGGGACTTTAAGCATTCTGTTTATGACCACATTGTTTTTTTTAATTTATTGAACTTTTTCTTGTTTATTAGGTTATCTATTGACTACTGTGTTTGCAAACCTGGTGCTCTTCTGTTGAAGTAAGAATGTAAGAATGCAGGAAGAACTGCAGATGCTAGTTTACACCGAAGATAGACACAAAATGCTGGAGTAACTCAGCGGGACATGCATCATCTCTGGAGAGATGGAATGGGTGATGTTTCAGGTCGACACCCTTCTTCAGAGTCTGAAGAAGGGTCTCGGTCCAAAACGTCACCCATTCCTTCTCTTCAGAGATGCTGCCTGTCTGCTGAGTTACTCCAGTAAGAATGTCACTGTTCTGTTCCGGTACACATAACATTAAAACACTTGAAATGGCCCATCACTAGGGGAAAATTGAGCCAAAGGGCCCGTTTCCATGCTGTATATCTCTGTGACTCTTTGACTGTGAATGTTGTGGGCTGGGTCAGCACTTATTGCCCATCACTAATTGAAATTAAAGTGGATGCTTTGCTAGGTCATGCAAGACATGCCAGGGAGGTTCAGAGTTCTGGACTCACTCATAGCCCAGACTGATTATAGCCAGCAGATTTCTCTCCCTGAAGGACAATTGTGAACCAGACGGATTTTCACAATCATCCTATACTTTCATAGTCATCATTACTGATACCAGTTTATTTCATTTAATGCAAGCTTAATTAATGACTTAAATTACATTTCATGGCCATGTTGAATTATAAAATCACTTCTCCAGATCAATAATCGAGACCTCTGGATACTAATTCAATTACTTAACTACCATGTCATTAAAAATTGGTCTTAAGCTTTATCTCATTTGTGCATTTTTATTTTGCAGTACCTCATAAACACATTTAAATCTATGTCCTACTACTTTGCAAAGTGCACAAAGAATGTGCGGTAGTGCTCTCTGGTAAGAGAGTGCTCTCTTGTGTTGCTAGTGTATCTCCATCTATGTCACAACTGTGCTACATATCTTCAATTTTTGCATAATTCTTGTAAAACTAAATCTCCACAAAATCCCAAGATAGTCTTGTTCACAAAAGCAAAATACTGTACTGCAGGAGGACACAAAAGTGCCAGATTAACTTAGTGGGTCAGGCAGCATCTCTGGAGAAAACGAATAAGAGATGTTTGCTGCCTAACCCTCTGAGTTACTCGAGCATTTTGTGTCTATCTTAGGTATGAACCAGCATCTGCAGTTGCTACACACTGAACTATAGGTGCTGGAAATATGTAATGTAAAATACATGCAGCATGTATAGTGAGAAAAACAGCATTGACATTTCCGTTCATCAGAACTGATATAATGCCACTCCCTTTGAACAGTTTTGTTGGTCTTCTCCATTCATTGGTGTACAGTACATCTTCAGTCCAAATAAAAGCTGTGTCTTTTGGATGAAAGCAGAACTTTCAATGGTAACTGAATTGGCTGTTGCTAGGATTGCATGAGAGGAGATGAAGCAGACAAAGTCCATATCCCTTGAGACCCAGCAGTGAAGTGCACAAATTCTTAAGGGGCTTTGACAGGGTTCATTCAGAGTTGATGTTCTCATTCCGCTGAACACGCACTTGGTCCACCAAGGCCTACTGAATCTCCTGGTTGCTAACCATTTTAACTCCCCTTCCCATCCCCGTACTGAAATTTCTGTCCATTTCTCCAGAGATGCTGCCTGACCCGCTGAATCATTTTGTGTCAACCTCCAAATAAACTCTGAGCTGCATGGACGGGGGCATTGATTTTGTCTTTTTGCACTATTATTGTCTGTTTGTTTGTTTTTAAGTATATATATGCACACTGAGCTTCATTTTTTTGATTATTATATTATTATATTACAGAGTACTATGTAACATATTATGTTGTGCTGCTGCTAGTAAAAATGTCATTGTTCTGTTTGGGCCATATGACAATAAAACACTCCTGACTCTTGAATTCAAAGTTTTCCTTTAGCTGAGAGACCGAGAATGCCTAATGCCCCTGTCCCACTTAGGAAACCTGAACGGCAACCACTGGAGACCTTGCGCCCCACCCAAGGTTTCCGTCAGGTTCCCTCAGGTTTTTGTCACTCTCCCTAATGGCTCCCAAAAGCAACCCTTTTGAAACTGATGAAACAAAAGGGCAGCTGCTGACAGCAGTAGACCTACTTTTAGTAACATCCACCTAACTTGTTCCTTCCCTGCTCTCATGGTTCAGAATGATTTAAAAAAAAACCTGGGAGGCTTTTATTGTAAGAAAAAAAAACTTTTCTCTGCTAAAACAACTCTGCAACTATTATTGAGCATGCCCAGGAGTAACAGAGGTCACATGATTATGTTAATATTAACCTTTTTTTCACCCAGTTTTATTCCACCAAGGAGGTCTTACCTTCCACTACCTACAACCTCCGGTAACCATCTTCAACTAGCATCGCAACCAGCTTCGACTAAAAAATTACCGATTTTTTAAATGGCAACCTATTTTTAGTTGAGGCCGGTTTTGAATGTTTTGAAATAATCGCCGGAACATAGAAGAAGCTCAACTATGCGGAAGCCACTTCCGACCATTAGGGAGAGTGACAAAAACCTCCAGGAACCTCACGGAAACTTTGGGTGGGGCCAAGGTCTCCAGAGGTTTCCGTTCAGGTTTCCTAAGTGGGACAGGGGCACAAGAGAGACCTGGAAAAGCTGCAGTAGGGAGCTTTGAAATGTATTGAAAGCTCAGTATACAATAGGTGTATCAGAGAGGTAGCCCATTAGCCTGAATTTGTAAGAAGCTCCAACCAAATTCCACAGATTCACCACCCTCATCATGATATTCTGACATACAAAGAGCACTATGTCACACACTGTATAAAGTCAGCATAAAATCTAAAGGCATAAAAATATTGAAAAAATATTGTATGCTTGTACAGCAGTAGAGTTGCTGCCTTATGCCCCTGTCCCACTTAGGAAACCTGAACGGAAACCTCTGGAGACTTTGCACCCCACCCAAGGTTTCCATGAGGTTCCCGGAGGTTTTTGTCAGTCTCCCTAATGGACGAAAGTGGTTTCTGCTTCTTCTATGTTCCGGTGATTATTTCAAAAAATTCAAAACCACTTTCGATCATTAGGGAGACTGACAAAAACAATCCGGGAACCTCCGGGAATCGCACGGAAACCTTGGGTGGGGCGCAAATTCTCCAGAGGTTTCCGTTCATGTTTCCTAAGTGGGACAGGGGCAAAACAGCGCTTGCAGCTCCGGAGACCCAGGTTCGATCCCGACTATCTGTATGGAGTTTGTACGTTCTCCCCGTGCTGTGTGGCTTTTCTCTGAGATCTTCAGTTTCCTCCCACACTCCAAAGATGTACAGGTTTGTATGTTAATTGGCTTGGTGTATGTGTAAATTGTCCCTAGTGTGTGTGGGATTGTGTTAATGTGCAGGGATCACTGGTCAGTGCGGACTTGGTGTGCTGAATGGCCTGTTTCCGCTTTGTATCTAAACTAAACTAAACTAATAGTAGCCCAGGTTTTAAAGGCTGCCAGCATTCACCTTCATAAAGCCAATAATATCTTCCATCACCTACTATCGTGCAGTGACACATGGAAGTGGGAAGTACGGTAGCAGCGGCCCTACTCCTCTATCGGCTGGTTTACACTGGTATTTCACTGCGAGACTCAACAGTTAAACGCATTAAACAGTGTGAATGATGGAATTACACATAAGACGCCCAATAAACAAATCAGAAAATATTAGGAGCTGTCCATTGAAATGTAAGCTAGTTTTTAATGGTGTGATAACTCTTAATTATTGCCAAATGATCTCTCTGGCACTGAAAATTAAAAGTTTACAAGTGCATGGTCTCAATACTTCAAATTTTAATTACTGTTGTCAACTTTAAATTCCGCTTGTTGACAAACTCTCTGTCCGCTAATTCTTGGTCCCTCATTTCCATTATTTATTTTGCTTTCTGTACATGATTTTATATTGAAATGCAGGCTCAGACTTAGGCCTGCCCCGCGGATCAAAATGTGGAGTCATTCTACCTGTTGCTTCGGTGCTATTAACGAGATGGGCCTGCCTCTTCTCTGCAGCCTGTACAAAGGGGTGACACAGTGCCACAGTGGTAGAGTTGTGGCCTTACAGTGTCAGAGTACCGTGTTCTATCCTGACCACCAGTGCTGTCCGTACAGAGTTTGTACGTTCTCCCAGTGACCGCGTGGGTTTTCACCAGATGCTTCGGATTTCTCCCACACTCCAAAGACGTACAAGTTTGTAGTTAATTTGCTTTGGTAAAGATTGTAAATTATCCATAGTGTGTAGGATTTGTGCTGTTCTTCGGATATCACTGGTCGGCACTGGAGGGCTGAAGGGTCTGTTTTTGCACTGTATCTTTAAACTAAATCATTCTGTTGGATCTCAACACCCCACTACAGTCAAAAGAAGAGTTCCGACCTGAAGTGTCACCTACTGTTTCCACGTTCTCCAGTGCTGTTGCCTGATCTGCTAAGCTTAATAGTTTAATAATAATAATAGTAGTTTATCATTATTGTTATTGTCAGGTGTATAGAGGAACAATGACTGCATGCTGTCCAGTCAAAGAAAAAAACTATACCTGATTACAATCAAGTGACCCACTGTGTGCAGATAAAGGATAAAGGGTACATCATTGAATGAAAAGTTACTCCAGCACTTTGTGTCACCCTCTTCTCTTAAGCATGAAATTGTCAGCATGTTCATCAGGTGGAACAATTCCCACCAGCAGTATTTAAAGGAAATTAGTTGCTGATCAATTTTTTACCAGCGGATGCTACCATTTCTCTTGCTTTCCAGATTTCTTTAAATTTGCAATAGTCTGCAGGAAGTGAAGTGCCAGGGGCTGAGGAATATCCAGAGCTCCAAGCACGCTGCTAAAACTAGTTAGTCCCTGTCATTGGTGTATTAAAGCCCTGTCCCATGGTATGAGTTCATTCCAAGAGTTCTCCCGAGTTTACCCTGATTCGAACTCGAAGATTTATGGTAATGGCCACTCGTCGGTACTCGGGGCTCTTGTGGACATTTTTCAACATGTTGAAAAATCTTCACAAGTCTTCCCAAGCTTACTTACCAATAGCGAGTCTTCCCGAGTACCTGCCGTTAGCGTTACGAGCCGCTAAGAGACCTCCCCGAGCTCCGACGTACCCGCTACGTTCATTCTCCGTGCTTACCACGAGTTTGATTTTTTTTTAACTCCGGAGAGCTCTTGGAATGAACTCATACCATGGGACAGGGCTATTAGTGTAGCAGGCACCAGTGGACGGCAGAGTGGCGCAGCGGTAGAGCTGCTGCCTCACAGTTCCGAAGATGCGGGTTCGATCCTGACTACGGGTGCTGTCGGTGTGGAGCTTGTACGTTCTCACCAAATGGGTTTCCTCTGGATGCTCCGGTTTTCTTCCACATCCCAAAACGGGGATGCTTGTAATTTAATTGGCTTCGGTAAAATTGTCCCTAGTGTGCGGGATGTGAAAGTGAAATAACATAGAACTAGTGTGCAGATGATCAATGCTGACTCGGTGGGCTGAAGGGCCTGTTTGCATGCTGCATTTCTCAGCTAACAATTTGGGTGATTGAGCAGTGCTACCTGTGGGAGGAAACTGGAGCACCCAGAGAAAGCCCACGCAAGACATGGGGAGAATGTGCAGACTCCATACAGACAGCACCCTTTCATCAGGATCGAACCCAGGTCTCTGGCGCCGTAAGGCAACAACTCTAGCTCTGCACCACCTTGCCACCCTATCTGTGGGAGGACAGACTGCCAAGCTGCCGTGAAACCTTGCAAGGCCCTTGAACACTGTATCAGTAACTATGAAGGCAGCAGTCAGACCCATCATGGCAGTGACCTAAGCTTTCAGTGAATCATGCGGGCATTGGATGGCATCAGCCTGGGCTGCAAAGCATCCTGAGGCATTCGACGTCAAGCTCTACAACATGCCACAGTCCACAAGTACACTAATGCACGTCAACATTGATCGCATGACTCACAGCTGTAGTGTGCTACCCGCAAACAAATACTGAGTTTATATGCAATGAAAGTCATGTTAGCGCATGGAATTAAATTGATAGGACCAATGGCCTCTTGAAATTTGCTTCTAAGAAGAACTCTAGAGAACATGATAGGGTGGCAAAAATATAATATATCTAGCTCATAGTAAGCTGGAGTTCACAGCATGAGAGCCCTCACACAATGAGCCATCTCACCAAAGAGCCATCTCACACATAGAGCCCTCACACATAGAGCCCTCACACATAGAGCCCTCACACGTAGAGCCCTCACACATAGAGCCCTCACACATAGAGCCCTCACACATAGAGCCCTCACACATAGAGCCCTCACACATAGAGCCCTCACACATAGAGCCCTCACACATAGAGCCCTCACACATAGAGCCCTCACACATAGAGCCCTCACACATAGAGCCCTCACACATAGAGCTCTCACACGTAGAGCCCTCACACGTAGAGCCCTCACACGTAGAGCCCTCACACATAGAGCCCTCACACATAGAGCCCTCACACATAGAGCCCTCACACGTAGAGCCCTCACACATAGAACCCTCACACTAGGGTTGCCAACTGTCCCGTATTAGCCGGGACATCCCGTATATTGGGCTAAATTGGTTTGTCCCATACGGGACCGCCCTTGCCCCGTATTTGACTGCTACTACTCGGGTCGAGGGGACTGTCAGGTCGGAGCGCCGTGTCCTATCTCCGCCTCACCCGTCCCGAAGTAGTGCAGTAACAACACCTAGCCCGTGGCCCCATCAGCCGGCAGGCCAGCCAGCTGTCCGACCTTCAGAACTTCGCTTACCGCCGACACCACCACCCCTCATTCTCAGGGCCGATCATCGGTTCATGAGTGGGATGGGGTGCTGGACATTGCACGCGATGTCGCGCTCAAAGTCCGGCGCCCAAGCCAAAACTACTCAGCTGGCCCGCTGGCTGGGCTTTGTCCCGCACCCGAGCCAACTCATCATTCACCCAGCCTCGGCCAAGTCGGTCAACGAATTGCGGAATTGTCGGGAAATTGTCCCTTATTTTAACCTTATGTCCCTTATTTGGGAGTGAGAAAGTTGGCAACCCTATCTCACACATAGAGCCCTCGCGCATAGAGCCCTCGCACATAGAACCCTCACACGTAGAGCCCTCACACGTAGAGCCCTCACACGTAGAGCCCTCGCACGTAGAGCCCCTTGCCCATAGAGCCCTCGCGCATAGAGCCCTCGCACATAGAGCCCTCGCACATAGAGCCCTCGCGCATAGAGCCCTCGCGCATAGAGCCCTCGCGCATAGAGCCCTCGCACATAGAGCCCTCGCACATAGAGCCCTCGCGCATAGAGCCCTCGCGCATAGAGCCCTCGCGCATAGAGCCCTCGCACATAGAGCCCTATCTCACACATAGAGCCCTCGCGCATAGAGCCCTCGCACATAGAACCATCTTACAACAGATCTCCAGTCTCTGACCTGCTCTTTAGAGATAGAAACAGGTCCTTCAGCCTAACAAATCCACGCTGACCAGCAATCACCCCATACTATAGCACTATCCTACACATCAGGGACATTTTACAATTTTACCAAAGCCAATTAACCTACCAACCTGTACGTCATTGAAGTGTGGAAGAAACTAGAGCACCCAGAGAAAACCTGCACGGTCACATGGAGAATGTACAATCTCCATACAGGCAACACCCATAGTCAGGGTCGAACCCAGGACCCTGGCGCTGTGAGGCAGCAACTCGACCTCTGTGCCTCTGTGCTGCCCTGCTCTTGTAGATATTATATTTTTGTACATTGTCCATCTGAGTTTCTGATCAATAGTGACCCGCAGGATGTTGATGATTGAGCATTTGGTAATGATAGTGATATTAAAAATCAACTTGTGAAGTGATTTGGGGGGGGTAGGGGGGGGGGGAGAGCAAAATTCTAGCTTCTGCAGTCTCTGGTTTATGTATTCAAACGTGTGCACTGTGTTGGTTTCTGTCCTCTATGTACATTTCCCCTGCAATCTAGTGAACCCCGAGTGACTGAAGTATAGCTGGTGAAAAGTGGCCGACCTTCTTGGGAGGAGATGACAAACAGCCTTTCTGTTGCCCTCCAGCAGGCGTGGATGTGGAAGATGTGGCCACTGGCTGCAACTTCTCAGCGAGAGTGGAGGCAATCTGGGCCAGCTGGCCAGCAGCCAGTCGCAAGGTTACAGGCAGACTCGGAGTGGTGGGAGGACGATTGCTGTCAACCTGAGAGAGGGCAGCAAGGTCCCGCTCCAAGGAGCCACCACCAGCCCCCCTATGGCAGCCCTTCAACAATCATCGTCATCTGCGGGAGGACAGACTGCCAAGCCGCCTTTAGACTATACTTTAGACTTTAGAGATACAGCGTGGAAACAGGCCTCTTTTTCCCACCAAGTCTACACCAACCAGCGATCGTCCCGTACACTCATACTATCCTATACATTGGGGACGATTTACAAATTTTTATAGAAACCAATTAACCCTACACACCTGTACGTCTTTGAAATGTAGGAGGAAACATGAGCGCCCAGAGAAAACTCAATTGATCATGGGGAGAACGTATAAACTTCATACAGACAGCACCTGCAATCAGGATCGAACCCGGGTGTCTGGTGCTGTAAGGCAGCAACTCTACCGCTGCGCCACAGTGCTGCTCAAAACCTTATAAGCCCTTTTAAACACAAAACCAGTAACTGCAAAGGCAGCAGTCAGACCCATGGTGAATTTAACCTAAGATTTCACTGACTCATGGAGACATGGCATGGTATGGTGGTACAGCTGCTGCCTTACAGCACCAGAGTCCCGGGTTCAATCCTGACCACGGGTGCTGTCTGTATGGAATCTGTACGTTCTCTCTGTGACTGCGTGGGTTTTCTCCAGGTGCTCCGGTTTCCTCCCACACTCACAAGACATCCAGATGTGTAGGTTGATTGGCTTTGAGTTAAGTTGTAAATTGTCCCTAGTGTGTAGGATAGTGCTAAAGTCTAAAGTCTTCAGATCAATGATCCAGGCTGTTGGACACCAGCCCAGAACCTAACCTCAGTGCTACATCATTGCGTTCAGCCCCACCTCCCTCTTGGCCCACACTCCCACTATTGTTTTACCAGCTGCAGATGGTGTCAGCATGCACCTCTTCCTCCTCCCCTTCCTCTCATCACAGTCTTATCTTTGCGCCTTCCTCAATATAGCCAAGCATCTGGAAAAGATGTCTGCACCATGGTTTACCCTGAAACTGACCACGGAGCGAGATAAAAGGCTGAAGGCCATGAAGGTGAAGAAACATTGCCACTTCATTTAATGCTTTCAGCGTAACACAGGTGCCAGTCTGGCACAGGGTAATGTCACACACCAAGCTCTGCTGCAAAGGACTTGGAAGCAATTTTTGATGCATCTGGCTAATTAAGCAAGCTGTTGGATATACATAATAAAGTGCCTTATGTGTTGGCACGCAGGGCCAGGAAACTTCTGTGTACTGATAAGAAGCATGATTGTTCACTCACAGAGCAGCGCATTGGTTGCAGTTTGGAAGTGTTGAAGATGACTATGAGCATACATGTGGACTGTGGCGCGTTGTGGCACTTGATGGCAAATGTCCAAGGATGCTTTGTAACCTAGGTTGAAGCTATCCATCGTTTAGTTCAGTTTAATTTAGAGATACAGCGCGGAAACAGGCCCTTCAGCCCACCGAATCCACGCACACTTGGGACAATTTTACAATTTTACTGAAGACAATTAACCTTCTGTGAACAAACCTTTTAAAAATAGGATCTTTGTTGTATTACGTACCCAGCTGCTAACTACGCAATCTTTATTGAAGCCAAACAAGGCCCATTGATCTAAGGTCATGGATCTGCCAGTAGTTGTACACCGTCTTGTCCGATGATACAGAGAAATGTGTCACTGAATATTGTACAATGTTTTTGAGTGATTTGCTGACAGGACTATTTGTGAGATATGGTTTGCAACAGGACTAAATGCATGGGAATGTATTCAAGCACATGTTTACTAGGTATTAGTTATTATCGCTAGAGTAAATTGGTAGCGAAAGGGTTGATAATGTGATACATTGAACATGACCGGAGATTGATACCCATTGGTGGGAGATTATTCTTGATCGATACTATCGCAATGTTTAAGAAACATTTAGACAGGTACATGGATAGGATAGGATAAGAGGGATATGGGCCAAACGCTGGCAGGTGGGACTAGTGTAGATGGGATATGTTGATCGATGTGGACATAAGGGCCTATTTCTATGCTGTATGACTCTATGACTGCATAAGTGAGTGATGATTAAATCTCTTTCATTTTGCATCCAGGTCCTTGGCAGCTCACGTATAATTGACATGTGTGAATAGCGGCCCCATCAACTTTACAGGGAAGGTCTGGAGAAGTTCCTGTACTTCCGTGAATGTAGGATTGCCCTCCCTCTCTCTACTTACTAATGCAGACCTTGGGAATTCATGAGCCCACTCTCTACTGTCAGATGTCTTTGGATTAACTTGCCTCCACATGCACCATTTCCAGTTGACGCAGCCATAATATCCCTCCAATTCAAGCGGGGTAGGCTTCTTTTAATTTGTAGACATTAGCTGTAAATCGTTACGTTTTCACAATATTTGGATATGCTGATAAGATGTGTGCTTATGTTAGCTGAACATTGTAGTGATTTTTAGTTTAGTTTAGAGATGCAGCATGGAAACAGGGCCTCCGAGTCCATGTCGACCATTGATCATCCATTTACACTCTCTCTATGTCATCCCACTTGCTCATCCACACCCTACACATTAGGGGTAATTTACAGAGGTCAATAAACTACAAACATGCACGCCTTTGGGATGTGGGAAGAAACCGGAGCACTGAGCCTGACTGCAGGTGTTGTCCATATCGAGTATGTACAGTGGCTTGCAAAAGTATTCATACCCCTTGACTTTTCCACATTTTGTAACGTTACAACCACAAACGTAAATGTATTTTATTGGGATTTTATGTGGTAGACCAACACAAAGTGGTGCATAATTGTGAAGTGGAAGGAAAATGATGCATGGTTTCCAAATGTTATTACAAATTAAAAAACTGAAAAGTGTGGCATGCAAAAGTATTTAGCCCCCCTGAGTCAATACTTTGTAGAACCACCTTTCGCTGCAATTACAGCTGCAAGTATTTTGGGGTATGTCTCTACCAGCTTTGCAGATCTAGAGACTGAAATTTTTGCCCATTCTTCTTTGCAAAATAGCTCAAGCTCAGTCAGATTGGATGGAGAGCGCCTGTGAACAGCAATTTTCAAGTCTTGCCAGAGATTCTCAATTGGATTTAGGTCTGGACTTTGACTGGGCCATTCTAACACATGAATATGTTTTGATCTAAACCATTTCATTGTAGCTCTGGCTGTATTTTTAGGGTCATTGTCCTGCTGGAAGGTGAACCTCCGCCCCAGTCTCAAGTCTTTTGCAGACTATAACAGGTTTTCTTCCAAGATTACCCTGTATTTGGCTCCATCCATCTTCCCATCAACTCTGACCAGCTTCCCTGTCCCTGCTGAAGAAAAGCATCCCCACAGCATGATGCTGCCACCACCATGTTTCACAGTGGGGATAGTGTGTTCAGGGTGATGTGCAGTGTTAGTTTTCCGCCACACATAGCGTTTTGCATTTAGACCAAAAACTTCAATTTTGGTCTCATCAAACCAGAGCACCTTCCTCCACATGTTTGCTGTATCCCCCACATGGATTGTGGCAAACTGCAAACGGGACTTCTTATGGCTTTGTTTCAACAATGGCTTTCTTCTTGCCACTCTTCCATAAAGGCCCGATTTGTGGAGTGCATGACTAATAGTTGTCCTGTGGACCGATTCTCCCACCTGAGCTGTGGATCTCTGCAGCTCCTCCAGAGTTACCATGGGCCTCTTGGCTGCTTCTCTGATCAATGCTCTCCTTGCCCGGCCTGTCAGTTTAGGTGGACGGTCATGTCTTGGTAGGTTTGCAGTTGTGCCATGCTCTTTTCATTTTCGGATGATGGTTTGAACAGTGCTCCGTGAGATGTTCAAAGCTTGGGATATCTTTTTATAACCTAACCCTGCTTTAAACTTCTCCACAACTTTATCCCTGACCTGTCTGGTGTGTTCCTTGGGCTTCATGATGCTGTTTGTTCACTAATGTTCTCTAACAAATCTCTGAGGCCGTCACAGAACAGCTGTATTTATACTGAGATAAGATTACAAACAAGTGGACTCTATTTACTAATTAGGTGACTTCTGAAGGCAATTGGTTGCACTGGATTTGATTTAGGGGTATCAGAGTAAAGGGGGCTGAATACTTTTGCACACCACACTTTTCAGTTTTTTATTTGTAAAAAAATTGTAAAAACCATGTATCATTTTCCTTCCACTTCACAATTATGCGCCACTTTGTGTTGGTCTATCACATAAAATCCCAATAAAATACATTTACGTTTGTGGTTGTAACGTGACAAAATGTGGAAAAGTTCAAGGGGTATGAAAACTTTTGCAAACCACTGTAAATTCTCTCTTTGAACACGTTGGTTTTCTCTCCAGATTCTCTCCAGTTTCTGCCCACATTTCAAAGACATGCAGATTTGTAGGTCGATGGTAGTCTGTAAATTGTTCCTAGTGTGTAGGATAGAACTAGTGTACAGGTCAGCACGGTGGCACAGCGGTAGAGTTGCTGCCTTACAGCGACAGATACCCGGGTTTGATCATGACTACGGGTGCTGTCTGTACGGAGTTTGTACGTTCTCCCAGTGAACGCATGTGTTTTCGCCAGGTTCTGCGGTTTCCTCACACACTCCACAGATGTACAGGTTTGTAGGTTAATCGGCTTCGATAAAGATTGTAAATTGTTCCTAGTGTGGAGGTTAGTGCTAGTGTACGGTGCAGACTCGGTGGGCCGAGGGCCTATTTCCATGCTATAACTCTCAACTAAAGTAAACTAAAAAATTAGGTGGGCATACACTAGTGGTTGGCACTGAATGGGCAGGTTCTGTTTCGATATATATCTCTAAACTAAACTAAAACACTGAGAGTAAACCCACGTTGTCACGGGGAATACATGCAAATTCCACACAGACAGTACCCAAGGTCAGGATCAAACCCGGTCTCTGGTGCTGTGAGGCAGAAGCTCTACCAGTGGCGCTATTGTGCTGCCCTCAGCAATTTTAATTAGCAAATAACACGGGGTTTCTATGTAACCTGCAATTCAATCAATGGGTGCAAGTTAAGTGCACCTCACAACCCCAACATCCTTTTCTCAAACACTAACACATTTTGCTGCCTGCTTTGGCTGAATTGGTTGATAAAATGCACAGTTGTTCATTCTGTCATTCAGCACATATCTAATTCTCTCTGAAGATGTCCCATTGTGTTTTTTTAATTTTAATTAATTACACCTTCAAGTGAAAAATCCTAAGTGTAAAACATATGTTTCTGCCTATAAAATCCTGGCTGTTGCATTTGCAATGATTTGTCCTGAATTAAAGTTGTTTACATACATCCGTATTTCAAAGATGTATCTCCATCTGCTACTTCCTATACATTTACTCTGCCTTAACCATCTCCATTAATGTATCACTTTACACTTTCATCTATGATGGATGCCAAGTATCTTTCTAAGTTGTTTGTTTATCCTACATGTTAAATGCTGGCTTCCAACCATGACCTGAAACACATTGGACTCAATTCCACCATTCAAGTGTTGTTAAATCAATTATTTAATTTTTTTCCCCTATTGAATTTGAGTTCTCATCGGTTAAATGTCAAGGGCTATTAATGCAGCCAGCAGTGTCCAATCTATTTTTTGTAATTTTCTCAATGTTATTTCTTTCGATTCAGTTGCTTTTGGGACTCATGCCACATTTTTTCATAGATCCGTATCTGGCAGGTTAGAGCAAAATTCAATGGTACATAATCCATAGGAAATAATGGGCTATTGCCTATGCTGCTTCATACTCTCGGAAATGTCATCTGCAACAGTGTTAACTTAAAACAGTGCAATCACACATTTTGACATTCTGAGTAATAGCTCCATTAAATACTCATGCTTTTGAGAAACTATCTTCCATTTTCTATTCAGTCTGAGTGTATTCTCACTCACGAGGAATTTTATTCTCCCCCGGGGAGAATAGACGGCACCTGTAGGCAGGATTGAACCCAGGTCTCTGGCACTGTAAGGCAGCAACTCTACCGCTGTGCCACCATGAAGAACATTTTCTCTTCAAAGGATTTGCCCCGTGGAGTGTGTTACTTGCAAAATGGAAAATATAGTGCTCTGAATAGCGACAGCTATGTAAAAGTTCAACAACTTTGCATTTTAAAACTCCTAAAATTCATTCACCCAAATAGAATGTACAACTCTGTTGTCCTGCATTACTGGCTTATGGATATGCCTAATGCATCAGCCCTAAGTTTTAAAATCTACCTGTTACCCTCATGTCAGCTGATACACATTATCACCATTAGATGTCATTTTGCTTGTAGCTACGAGATAGTCTGCAGGATTCATTACTGATTCAGACAATGGGAACTAGATTGAGACAGTAATGCTTTAGGATACTCATCTTTGTGCACAGGCTAAAGGATTGTTATATTTACCAGCATTAAGTGCATGTATTTGGAACAGGTCGAGAAATGTGATTTGCTTATAACACAATGACGGTAGAGCAACACTTTAATCCGTCAGTGGAATTTAAACTGCTGTTTTTGAATTGATTTAAAAGGGTTCTGTCCTTTTTTATTCCTGCTGCAGTTCTCCCACACAGATATTCAAAGGTATAGGTGACTGATTTTTATTAGTTAGATATAAATGGTGTCTGAAGACTGAGCTAAAAAATATCAAAAAGAGAAACAGTCTTCTGATGCAATATAATTCCCAGCTAATTATAGTCCTTAGATGATAGCTATCAAAGGCAAGTCATTATAAGACAAGGGATTTATGGATAATGTCCGTGCTGATAGTCTCATTCAAAGGCACATTCAGATTATGTTTACAGAACGTGGAATGGAACTTAAATGTGTTACTTAATATGAGTGGCAGGGTCAGGAGAGGCAATATTTTAGCACCCATCCTGCTTATTTCAGACATCCTATTTCCATCTAATCTGCATTAGGCAATGCCAAACTCATTCCAAGCACGCTGATCAAAGAGCAGCAAGTTATGGAAAGGTTAAAATCAATTTGCATTAATTTCAGGATCAAATAAAGGTCTGATCCCACAGAATTTAAGCAGGTTCAGTGTTTGCACTCATCTTCAAATATGTGCTTTTGGTTTCCGCCAGTAAAACTGTGGCGTGCATACAGATCACCAATGAAAATAAACTTTTCAACAGTGTTAACCCCAAACACTAAAAAACATTCCTTGGTTTGTATTAAGCTCAAAAATGTAATATGACCGAGTGAGATGGATGGATGGATGGATGAGTACTTTTTTGACTTATTTGATTTTTTTTTAGGTGGCAGTGGATCCTACTGAATTATTGTTCAGGTTCTCCTGTTTCCATCGGTGGGAAGATTGTATTGTCAAGTTAAGTTGACTTTATTGTCATACCAGAATGTCTCAGTTTTGCAACAAGATGGAACAGTGAAGAAATAACATAGACACAAAATGCTGGAGTAACTCAGCAGGTCAGGCAGCATCTCTGGAGAGAAGGAATAAGTGATGTGTCGGATCGAGAACTTCTTCAGAATGAATATCAGGGGAGAGACAAACTAGATGTATGGTCCATTGTTGGCTGTGGAGGAGGTGATAACGAAGGGATACAAACAGTGAAACTAGCAGGAGGACTAGGCTGGGGGAGGGATGGAGAGAGGGGGAATGCTAGGGTTACCGGAAATGAGAGAAATCAAAATTCATACCTCTGGGATATAAGCTGCCCAAGTGAAATATGAGGTGCAGTTCTTCCAATTTACACCTGGCCTCACTCTGACAGTGGGGGGGGGGGGGGGGGGGGGGGGGGGAGCAGTGTAGAAAAGTCGGTGTGGGAATGGGAAGGTAGTTAAAATGTTTGGCAACCAGATTGAGCAGGCCAGAGCGGACTGAGCGTAAGCAATCAACGAAATGATTGCACAGTCTGCGCTTGGTCATGCTGATGTGTAGGTGTCCTACACAAGGAAGTTTCCCATAGTAACAATCGACAGAAACAAAATAGTTTAGAGATACAGTGCGGAAACAGGCTCTTTGGCTCACCGAGTCTGCACTGACCAGCTATCCCACACATTAACACTATCCTACACTCAACTAGGGACAATTTACATTTATACCAGGCCAATTAACCCACAAACCTGTACGTCTTTGGAGTGTGGGAAGAAACCGAAGATCTCCGAGAAAACCTACGTGGCCATGGGGAGAACATACAAACTCCGTACAGACAGCACCCGTAGTCGGGATCGAACCCGGGTCTCTGGTGTTGTAAGCGCTGTAAGGCAGCAACTCTACCCCTCGCCACCATGCCGCCTGTCTAAATACTTAAATACTCTGTGCTGGGGCTCATTAACCTCAGCAAGCTTCAGATGGGGAACCTTTCTTTGGAATTTGTTCTGCATCTGTTTTATAATCCATGCTTTCATCTATCAACGGTAGGCATGTAAATCTTCCCCTCTCCTTTCAAGGACATCCTGAGAGACTGCCAGTAGTCTGTTTGCACAGGGATTCATGTTGGAATCAATGTATTCATTGCCTGCATAAATATAGTGCAATAGGAGCAGGAGTACCATCCCGCACATTGAGTCAAATATTTACAACATTGAACATAGACCAGTACAGCACAGGAACAGGCCCTTCGACCAACAATGTTTGTGCCAATGATGATGCCAGGTTAAACTGAGCTTATCTGCCTGTACTTGATCCAAATCTCTCTATTCCCTGCACTTCCACGTGTCTGTCTAAAAGCCTCTTAAATGCCACTATTGTATCCACCTCCACCACAGCCTCGGCCAATGCAATCCAGGCCCCCAACCCCACTCTGTGTAAAAAACATGCCCTGCACTTCCCATTAAACCTTCCCCCTCTCACCCTACACCTATGGTCTCTAGTGTTGGACATCTCCACCCTGGGAAAAAGGCTCTGTCTACCCTGCCTATGCCTCTCATAATTTTATATACTTCTATTAGGTATCCCCTCAACCTCTGACATTCTAGAGAAACCAATCAAGTCTAGACAACCTCTCCATGTAGCTGAAGCTCTCTAATCCAGGCAGCATCCTGGTAAACCTCCTCTGCACCCTCTCCAAAGCCTCCACATCTTACTTGTAATGGGTCAACTGGAACTGCACACAATACTCCAAATGTGACCATAACCAAAGTCCCACAGAGCTTCACCATGACTTCCTAACTCTTATATTCCATACCTCAAGCAATGAAGGCAAGTATACCATACGCCTTCTTTGCCACCTTATTTACTTGTGCTGCTACCTTCAGTTTGCATTGAGTTACTCATTAGCATTTATCTTGCAAGTATGGCTTTTCATACAATAATTATTTATAATCTTTAAGATGCAATGGAGTACATAGAGCTAGGTTAGGTAGCATGGTTTGGATGGGAGAGGTGTTAGATGGTTGTGCTAGTTAGCTCAACTTCATTATGTTTGCATGGTGTCTTGTAGGCAAGTCAGCTGAGCTCAGAGGCCCACAATGGCACAGCCGTAGAGTTGTTGATTTACACAAAAGGCCAAAGTATAGTTTGGTCTCCAATTATCTGCAGTACACTTAAGAAAGATCTTCTTATTTCCAGACTTATTTATTCTGGACGTTAGTGATGTATATCACAAACGTCCACTTCATTTTCTATCAATTAGAATGAATGGCTTAAATGCAGTTGGTGCACGAACAAGAAAAAACTCTCTCAAAGAATGAATTGAATGAAACATTTTTTTGGTACTTTCTACATTCACTCTACCCAGGCCTTTCACTATTCAGTAAGTGTTCACTCTCTGTTGAGTCATCTTCCCAGACTGATTCGAATTATCAGTCGAATAAGGAAACAAATACATCTAAGTGCGAAGATTATGGATAAAGGAGTTAGGTTCCACACTGCTTTAAAACTAAAAAGGCGATACGGGGAAAAAGATGAGGTACGAAGGTAAGCTAGCCAAGAATATAAAGGAGGATAGTAAAAGCTTCTTCAGGTATGTGAAGAGAAAAAAAGTTGGACCCTTGAAGACTGAAACAGGTGAACGTATTACGGGGAACAAGGAAATGGCAGACGAGTTGAACAGGTACTTTGGATCCGTCTTCACTAAGGAAGACATAAATGATCTCCCTGATGTACTGGTGGCCAGAGGACCTCGGGTGACGGAGGAACTGAAATACACATTAGGCAGGAAATGGTGTTGGGTAGGTCAGTGGGGGTGCTGCGAGCCAGGAGCCCTGCCAGCAGCATGTTCGTTTTTTCTACTTTTTTTGTTTTTTTAGTGTGTCTCAATGTGTGTTTTTAATGTTTTTGGTGTGTCTTGTGTGGGGGGTGGTGTGGTGAGGTAAGGAGGAAACCGCTTCGATTGCCTCCGCCACGGAGAGGCCACTTTTTCCATGATGCCTCCCTCGTGGCCTAACATCATGGGTCAATGCGGCCTTTCCCGGAGATGTGCCCAGGGCTTCAGCAGCGGGCGCAGCGAGGACTCTTTCGTCGCGGAGCAGAGAGCCCTTGCCGGAGGTCGCCGGAGGGGAGAGCTCCGTTCACTGGCCCGCGGCAGCCTGAAGCCAAGGTCTGCGAAGCTCCAGCTGACGCAGCGTCCGGAGCCTGGGATCCCTCGTTGGGGACCCCGGAGGAGAAGAGCTCCGACCGCCGTTCCGCGGCCTACTTCTACCGCGGGCGTGGCGGGGACTTACTATCCGGAGATCCCTGGAGAGGAGCTCCGACCACCGGCCCTGCGGTCTGCGGTGCTTCTGGCTGCTTCTGGACTTTAGATCTTCGACCACCGGCCTGCGGCCTACACCATCATGAAGCCACGGTCTCCGGTGGGGAGGCACCGATTCAGGACTTACCTGGACTTACCTTGTCTGCACATCTGGGCGCCCGCAGCGGCGACTGCGGAGGGTTGTGGTCCCGACCACGGGGGAAAATGGAGGAGGACTGACCAAACTTTGTGCCTTCCACCACAGTGTGAATGCTGTGGTGGATGTTTGTGATAAATTTTGATTGTGTATTGTGTGTTCTTTTTTTATTGTACTGCGAATAAAACTTGACTTGACGTGACTTGACTTGATTAGACTGATGGGACTGAAGGCTGATAAATCTCCAGGGCCTGATGGTCTGCATCCCAGGGTACTTAAGGAAGTGGCTCTAGAAAGTGTGGATGGATTGGTGATCATTTTAAATGTTCCATAGATTCAGAATCAGTTCTTGTGGATTGGAGGGTAGCTAATGTTATCCCACTTTTTAAGAAAGTCAGGAGAGAGAAAACAGGGAATTATAGACCAGTTAGCCTGACATCTGTGGTGGAGTAGATGCTGGAGTCTTATACAAGATGAAATAGCGGCACATTTGGATAGCAGTAACAGTAACAAAGGGGAAATCATGCTTGACTAATCTTCTGGAATTCTTTGAGAATGTAACTAGGAAAATGGATAAAGGAGAGCCAGTGGATGTAGTGTACCTGGACTTTCAGAAAGCATTTGATAAGGTCCCACATAGGAGATAAGTGGGCAAAATTAGAGCACATGTTATTGGGGGTAGGGTACTGACATGGATAGAAAATTGGTTGGCAGACAGGAAACAAAGTGTAGGGATTAATGGGTCCCTTTCAGAATGGCAGGCAGTGACTAGTGGGGCACCGCAAAGCTCGGTGGTGGGACCGCAGCTATTTACAATATACATTAATGATTTAGATGAAGGGATTAATAGTAACATTAGCAAATTTGCAGATGACACAAAGCTGGGTGGCAGTGTGAGGAGGATGCTATGAGGATGCAGGGTGACTTAGGCAGGTTGGGTGAGTGAGCAGATGCATGGCAGATGCAGTTTAATGTTTGTATACTCTGGAATTTAGATGAGAGGGGATTCTATTGAAACATATAAGATTAGTATGGGTTCTAGTCATGCTAGAGGCAGGAAACATGTTCCCGATATTGGGGGAGTCGAGAACCAGGGGCCACAGTTTAAGAATAAGGGGTAAGCCATTTAGAACGGAGATGAGGGAAAAAAAATTCACACAGCTGGTTGTGAATCCGTGGAATTCTCTGCCTCAGACGGCAGCGGAGGCCAATTCTCTGGATGCTTTCAAGGGAGAGTTAGATAGAGCTCTTAAATACAGCGGTCAGGGTATATGGGGAGAAGGCAGGAACGGGCTACTGATTGTGGATGATCAGCCATGATCATGATTCAAGATTCAAGAGAGTTTATTGTCATGTGTCCCAGATAGGACAATGAAATTCTTGCTTGCTTTCAGCACAACAGAATATTGCAGGCATAAATAATACAGAACAGATCAGTGTGACCATATACCATTGAATATATATATATAGACACACATAAATAAGCATATAAAGTGCTATAGGCTAATTAAAGTTCAGTTTCTGTATGAGTTGAGTTTAATAGTCTGATGGCTGTGGGGAAGTAACTATTCCTGAACCTGGTTGTTGCAGATTTCAGGTTCCTGTACCTTCTACCTGAAGGCAGCAGAGAGATGAGTGTGTGGCCAGGATGGTGTGGGTCCTTGATGATGCTGCCAGCCTTTTTTGAGGCAGTGACTGCGGTAGATCCCCTCGATGGTAGGGAGGTCAGAGCCGATGATGGACTGGGCAGTGTTTACAACTTTTTGCAGTCTTTTCCGCTCCTGGGCGCACAAGTTGCTGAACCAAGCCATGATGCAACCAGTCAGCATGCTCTCTACTGTGCACCTGTAGAAGTTCGAGAGAGTCCTCCTCAACATAACGACTCTCCGTAATCTTCTCAGGAAGTAGAGGCGCTGATGTGCTTTCTTTCTGATTGTATCGGTGTTCTGGGACCAGGAGGGATACGCCCAGGAATTTGAAGCTCTTGATCCTTTCCACCATCAACCCGTTGATATAAATGGGACTCAAAAAACGGGATCTCAGTGAATGGCGGTGCTGGCTCGAAGGGCCGAATGGTCTACTCCTGCACGTATTGTCGATTGTATATTGTCTATTGTCTAAAACATTGTATGGATAAAGGATAAACACAAAATGGTGGAATAACTCAGCGGGACAGGCAGCATCTCTGGAGAGGAATGGGTAATGTTTCGGTTCGAGTCCCCACGGAGTCTGAAGAAGGGGCAGCACAGTGGCGCAGCAGTAGAGTTGCTGCCTCACAGCACCAGAGACCCGTGTTCGATCCTGTCTACCGGTGCTGTCTGTACTGAGTTTATTCGTTCTCCCAGTGACCTGTGTGTGTTTTCTCCGGGATCTCCGGTTTCCTCCCACGCTCCAAAGACGTACAGATTGTTAGGTTCATTGGCTTGGCATAATTGCAAATTGTCCCTAGTGTGTATAGGATAGTGTTATATTGTTAATGTGTGGGCTTCACTGGTCGACGTGGACTCAGTGGGCCGAAGGGCATGTTTCCACACTGTATCTCTAAACTAAAGAAAACTAAAAAGGGTCTTGACTCAAAACCTCACCCATTCCTTCTTTTCAGAGATGCTGCTTGCCCCGCTGATTTACTCCAGCATTCTTTGACTATCTTCAGTATTAACCATTTTCTGCAGTTCCTTGCTGCACATATGGATAAAGGGACTGGTGGTGTTGTGGATTAAGATCATTGATACAGTTTATGAGCAGGTGCTGCACTGCATTAAGAGTCTGTGCGACATGCACAGTTGGTAAAGTGTCGCTGGAGTGCAAGGATGAAAGGGCTGGATTCTGCAGTGCATTAATGTTGTCAGTACATTGTATGGATGAATGAGACCAAATGCTGCAGAAGCTTTTATATGTCTGTGTGCGGTAGAGATAGGGGCCTCGGCAGGGCTGAGAATGAATTCTCCAGTTCTTGTGTTTTTCTGATGTTCACACACCCTGTCTGCTTCTTGTTATTAAGCTCATCTCCAACACTAGAGTGCTGTGGAATACCATTGTCTTCCCTGAATGTGCTGCGCAATCTAAAGGCAACAGTTTGTAAAATGCAAACCGTTACTGTGAAACTAGCCTGCAAAGGCATCGTTAAAGTCTGTCACACTGCATGTTCGTTATAAACCAGCATCTGCAGTTCCTTTCTATACAGCTGTGGAGGGAAACGGACAGGTGAGATTTCAAGTCAGAACCCTTCATCTGGACGCAATATATGTGATAGTCATTTCCCCAAACTTACATTTGCAAACTCCATCCTATAAAAAATAATTTAGCATGGCCCAGTGGCGTAGCAGTAGAGTTGTTGCCTCACAGCGCCAGAGACCCAGGTTCGATCATGACTCCGGATGCTGTCCGTACGGAGACTGTTCTCCAGATGCTGTCTGTACGGTCTCTGTGACCACAACGGTTTTCTCCGGGTGCACCAGTTTCCTCCCATATTCCAAAGAGTGAATTGGCTTCTGGAAATTGTCCTTAGTGTTAGGATGGAGCTAATGTATGGGGTGATCGCTGGTCCACGCGGACTCGCTGGGCCAAAGGGCCTGTTTCCACGCCGCATCTCTGAACTAAACTAAATTCAAAGTAATTTTTGGATTGTTTAATGATCGTATTTCAGTCTTGACTTGAGTCCCAATTGTAAATCGCAATCTTTATTTAACTTGCTGTAACATACCGGTCGTTTAAAAAATTAGTCATGGTTTTATTTCCCTCTCTGTAAAAATTTTCCATCGTACTTGTTGCTCAGCCTGGATGATGACTTCACTGTTGCTGGACATTATAAATCTCCAATAGATGGTGTTATACTGAGTCGTTAAAGATAATGGCATAACTGTAGAGCAATATACCCTCCGCACATAAATTACTGTTTAGCATTAGCAGAGATTGTTTGATTGAGAATGTTGGGAAATTTGCAATGAAACCGCTGCAGAAAGTTAAAGGACTAAAAAGATGTAGAAAGCATTAATCTGATCAAGGGTATTAAATAATCATAGATCATTAGAGCACAACTAGGTTATTACTCTTAAATCATCCCCTGGTGTCTATTACCTTAATATTTATTTCCTATGCAGTATTTCAGAAAGCCAGAATGCAATTGTACCGTGGAATAACTGAATTACAGACTGCAATGATTGTAAAAGAAAAATCAGCTACCCTGTCTCAATCTCTGCACAGCACATATTCCTTCCCTCAGGACTAAATCTCAATCACACCAGGAATTGGATAACCAATTGCAATTAATGTCCAGTACATCTACCCAGCCTTATTAAAAATAGGGAAAAATGGTTTAAAGGCAGCTTCTTCTTTGGGTTTTACAATGACTAACTGTCACACTAATTTTTTTTATGGCAGAGGTGAATTGGAAGACTAATGTTCCTTTTTTGGTGCCCCCCTTCAGGTTCCTTAATGTTAGGGGCAGTGTAAGGAAGGGGATACTGCATGAGAACATAAGGACTTCAGAACTAAGAGCAAGCGTAGGCTCTTTGGCCCCTCAAGACTGTATCAACATCCAGCAAGATCATCATGATCCCCAAGGTTGGTGGAGCGTCCATTTGTGCTGTTTCTTAATAAAAGCATGGCAGAACTCCCAGGGTAACACAAAGCAGGCTTTGGTGGTGCAAGCTGATGGGGTGAGTGCAGCTGGCATGTCATGGAAGCCTGTGTTCAATGTTACTTACTTACTTACTTACTTACTGCCTATTATACCACCTGGCATGTAGGTCAGCAACGAAGGTCCTCCACTCCTGTCTGTTCTGGGCTAGCTTCTGGACACAACACCTGGTCAAGTCCATTGTTCCTAGCATCTGTCCATAACCCTGGAAGTCCATCACGCCCAGTAGTGTTGTCCCTTCAGTTGCTGTTTCCGTAACATATTTGTTTTATGAGACAGGGTTGTTAGCCCTGTGCTCAACCTACAACCTGGAGGACCAGTGGATCGATCTTCGTCTCGCCTCTACCCTTCGACCTGTCCAGCATGGGAGACCCTAACAGGAGACGAATCTCCCATTGGCATAGTTCTAGGGGTCACTGAGACACACAAGCACCCCGACCATGACAAGGTTGCAATCCAATGGGGCGTGTGTTCAATGTGGGAACAGACTAATGAAAGGCATAGATAGAGTGGATGTGGAAAGGATGTTTCCACTGCTGGGAGAATCCAGGACCAGAGGTTACAGCCTCGGAATTAAAAGGGCGCTATTTTACAAAAGGAGGTGAGGAGGAACTTCTTTAGGCAGAGGGCAGTTAATCTGTGGAATTCATTGCCACAGAGGGCTGTGGAGGCCAGGTCAGTGGATATTTTTAACGCAGAGATAGACAAGTTCTTGATTAGAATGGGTGTCAAGGGTTATGGGGAGAAGGCAGTAAAATGGGAATAGGTGGAGAGATCAGTCATGATTGAATGGCAGAGTGGACTCGATGGGCCGAATGGCCTAATTCTACTCCTATAACTTATGAACTTGTGAAGACAATGACTTAGCGTGAGTAGCCATGGGGAGAGCGGATAGAGTAATTCATTACTCCTCAAACTGATACCACTGCTTTCAAGAAGGGCCCCGACCTGAAACGTCACCTATCCAAGTTCTCCAGAGATGTTGCAAGTCCCGTTGAGTTACTCCAGCACTTTGTGTCCTCCATAACTTTCCTCCTTTTCCACTCCATTCTCATTGCCTCTGTGCTGTGCATGGGATACCCTTAATAGCAGGCTGAAATGAAACAAAACTGGCAAGAGGAGTGGCATGGTGAACTAAGTGTGAATCTCTTTAGTCCAGTACAACTACCCAGCCTTATTGAAAATAGGGAAAAAGTGTTTAAAGGCAGCTTCTTTCTTTGGTTTTATAATTGGATATTCCACAGCTCCAAGGATCCATGTTTGACCCTGAGCCCACGTGCTGACTATGTAGAATTTGCACATTTCCCCTGCGACCCTGTGGGTTTCCATTTGAGCAACTCTGTTTCTTACCACATCCCAAAGAAAAGTTGAATTGGCCACTGTAAATTATGCCATGGTGCAGATAAGTGGACATGTGAGGTAGAAGAATTTGCAGTACTGCAGAGAAACAGGAGAGAACTTGACTGATGGGGATTGCTCTGACGACATGGACCAAATGGATAAAGTAGTTTTTTTCTGGTCGTAATAAGTAAGTTAGATCTTGAGACATACCTTCAGATTAACAGCATATAATCCTCCATTGTCAGAGTGAGGCCCAGCGCAATTTGGAGGAACAGCAAAGTGGATCAGTCACTATATTCCTGATCCATGTCGGGTATTTGTATTGACTGCTTCTGTGGAGTGTTATCTAGCGCATGCGTGCAATCCAGCAATAGCTCTCACACTGATAAGACTTAGGTGGTATGCCGAGGCTTTGTCTGACTCTGGCTGCCTCATGGTTAATAAAGAACTTAATATGAAGTTAAACTACGTGGTTATTCTCACAACTTCATACATAGTGTCAGAAGTTTTATTCCAGAACTTCATCAGCTTGAGTTTCATGAGTTTTTCTCTCTCATTTTCTTTACAAGAGAGATCAAAAAGTTCTTTGCCAAACGAACATGGCTGATGCATTCCGGTGACAGGACCTGCTCATCTTCAATAACAATAACGGAGAGCGATGGGGCATCTTCGAGGAATAATATGACATTTTCATCGCAACGGCACACTACGATAAGCCACCCCTCGCTCAAGGTACATTCTTCTCAACCTTGCTGGACAGGTTTCCTGTCCTTGGCAGAGCTGTTCCCAAACCAGTTTGTGATGTTGCCGGACAAGATGCTTTCTACAGCCCCATAGTAGAAGCACTGAAGTATTGTATTGTATTGTATATCTTTATTATCATTTTTCTGAGTATTTGCATACCCAGAGGAAAACAAAAAAGCGTTTCTCAACCAGTGTCCATTCAGTAATAGAAATAGAGAATAAAAGTACATATATCACGAGTTCACGTGGCACGACAATGGCTCTGCTTCAGTGTTTCCAGGTTGGTGCGATACTTTGACAGGGGGCAAAGTCCGTTTATCAGTCTAATTGCCTGCGGGAAGAAGCTGAGGAGCATCCTGCTGGTTTTGCAGCTGATGCTCCTGTACCTCTTCCCAGATGGCAGGATGGAGAATATGTGATGCGATGGGTGGTAGGGGTCTTTGATGATGGAGATGGCTCTGCTAATACATATCTTCCTGTATATGTCCAGCAATAAAGGGAGTGGAGCACCAATAATCCTGCTGGCGGTCTTCACAATCCTGTCCAGTTGGTGCCGTTCGTACGCCTTGCAGCTCCCGAACCAGGAGGTGATGCCGTAGGTTAATGTGCTCTCGATTGTCCCCCTATAAAAAGTTTGTAGGTGTGCAGTGGGGAGACCTGCTTGCTGTAGTCTTCGGAGAGGGTGTAGTCGCTGCTGGGCTCTCTTGACCAGTGCTGTGGTGTTGGTCGTGGACGTCAGGTCATCTGACAGGTGGAGTCCTAGGAACTTTACACTGCTAACCCTTTCCACATCAGCTCCATCGACGTGCAGAGGTGTATGGCGTTGTTTTCCCGCCCTCCTGAAGTCAACCACCATCTCCTTCGTTTTTCCCACGTTGAGAATGAGGTTGTGGGATTTGCACCATCCTGTGAGCAGCTCCACCTCCATTCTGTACGCTGACTCACTGAGACCCACCACTGTTGTGTCATCAGCGAACTTGTTGATGAAGTTGTTGTTGAGTCTAGCAGTACAGTCGTGTGTAAGCAGACTAAACAGCAGGGGGCTTAGGACACAGCCTTGGGGCGAGCCAGTGCTCACGGCTATGGTTTTTGATGTCCTACTGCCCACCCTGACTGTCTGCTGCCATTGTGATAGAAAGTTCAGGACCCAGTTACATGTGCCAGCATCAACCCCCAATAACTCCAACTTCTCCACCAGCTGCTGCGGAATGATTGTGTTAAAAGCAGAGCTGAAGCCTATGAAGAGGATCCTGGCATAAGTATTTTTCCGATCAAGGTGTGGCAGTACGAGGTTCAGTGTTGTTGAGACTGCATCCTCTGTGGATCGGTTGGCTCTGTAGGCGAACTGCAGTGGGTCTAGGTCGGCAGGTAGGCTATTTTTGATATGCTGCATAACCAGTCGCTCAAAACACTTCATTACTATGGGTGTTAGAGCCACTGGTCAAAAGTCATTATGGCAGGCTGGGTTTGGTTTCTTCGGGGCAGGAACGATGGTGGCACTCTTAAGACAGTTGGGCACTACTGCCTGGCTGAGCGAGGTGTTAAAAATATCTGTGAAGACATCTTTCAGTTGCTCGGCGCAGTCTCTTAGCACGCACCCAGGAATGTTGTCCGGCCTGTGGCTTTGCGTGGGTTGATGCCGGCAAAGGCCTTTTTACTCCGGCTGCGGACAGTCTGAGCGACTGGTCACTGGGAGATGGCAGTAGTGCACGTGTCTGGGTGCTGTTTTTAACCTCAAACTGCGCGTAGAACTCGTTCAGTTCATCTGGTAGAGAGGGGTCGTTTTGGCATAGCCGCAGTGGGGGGGGGGGGGGGGGGCTTATAGTCAGTGATGGTATGAAATCCCTGCCACAAGCGACGTGTGTCTATGTCATTTGTGAAGTGACTATTACGTTTTTGTCCATACAGCCTCTTCGCTTCCCTGATCCCCCTGGATAGGTTGCTCCTTGCCAGTTTGTATGCTGCGTTGTCTCCAGATTTAAATGCAGCATTCCTGATTCTCAGTAGGGAACACACATCCCCAGTTAGCCAGGGTTTCTGATTGGCACGCCTCCTGACGGTTTTTACCACCGTTACATCCTCGATGCATTTTTAATGTATCCGATAACAGAATCTGTGTATTCTTGGAGGTTGATGCCACTGTCATCTGTTGCTGCCTCTCTGAAGATGGCCCACTGCGTGGTTTCGAAACAGTCCTGTAGTGCCTCGGTAGCTCCCTGTGGCCATGTTCTGACTTCTTTGACCGTTGGTCTGTCCTGTTTCACCCTGGGTCTGTATGCAGGTGTGAGCATAACCGCTAGGTGGTCAGAGTTGCCGATATGGGGGAGGGGGGCTGCTTTATATGCATCTTTAATGTTGGGTACACCAGATCAAGTTTGTTCTTTCCCCTGGGTGCAATGTTTACGTGCTGGTAGAATTTAGGCAGGACAGAAGTAAGACTTGCCTGGTTGAAATCCCCAGCTGCCATGAAGAAAGCATCTGGATGTTCCCTCTGCTGCTCACTGATGTTGTGGTAGAGCTGTGTCATAGCATCCTTCACGTCCGCGCCCTGTGGTACATAGACGGCCGTTATGAAGACTGCCGTTAGCTCCCTGGGTAAGTAGAAGGGTCGGCATTTCACGGTCATTAGCTCCACATGGGGTGAGCAGTAAGTGGAAAACACCACAGTATCCCGGCACCATGATCTGTTCACATACACAGCCAGTCCCCCTCCTCTTGCCTTACCAGCTAACAAAGCTACTCTATCAGCTCTGTATAGCATAAAGGATCCTCAGAGGGACTCTGAATTTCCTCAGCTGCCTGAGGTGGTAAAGGCGCTGCCTTGCCTTACTCACCAGTGCGGCAGTGTATGTTGTCCATGTCAGATCCTCTGTGATGTGGACTCCCAGGTATTTAAAGCAGCTCACCCTATCCACAGTAGTTCCATTTATCTACAGTGGCGCGTGCGTCGTCGGATGTTGTGCCCTTCTAAAGTCCAAAATCGCAATCCACAATCTAAAGTCCACAATCTTTCCCTCTCTATCCCCTCCCGCTTCCCAGTTCTCCCACCAGTCTCATTGTCTCCGACTACTTTCTATCATTGTCCCACCCTCTCCCCTGACATCAGTCTGAAGAAGGGTCTCGACCCAAAACATCGCCCAGACCTTCTCTCCACGAGATGCTGCCTGTCCCGCTGAGTTGCTCCAGCATTTTGTGTCTACCTTCGATTTAAACCAGCATCTGCAGTTCTTTATTACACCTACAGATTAAGAAACGGTTTCTTCCCAGCTGTTATCAGGCAACTGAACCATCCATCACCAAATAGAGAGAGGTCCCGACATAACATTTACTTCATTGGAGACCCTTGGACTATCTTTAATCAGGCTTTATTGGACTCTATCTTGCACTAAACATTATCCTTTTATCCTGCATCTGTACACTGTATGCAGTTTGATTGTAATCTGACTGGATAACACACAACAAAAAAGCTTTTCACTGTACCTCGATACACGACAACATACTAAACTAAACTAAATTAAATGTTATGTGTGGGAAGGAACCGCAGATTTATATTGAAGATAGATACAAAATGCTGGAGTAGCTCAAAGGGGCCAGGCAGCATCTCTGGAGAAAAGGAATAGGTGATGTTTCGTGTCGAGTCCCTTCTTCAGACTGAGAGTGAGCATTTGGACAGGTACCTGCATAGGAAAGATGGAGGAGGATATGGGGTTAATGCAAGAAAATGGGCCTAATGTAGATTGAGCATCTTAGTCGACATGGGCAAGTTTAGTCTGAAGATGGGTCTCGACCCGAAACATCATGTATTCCTTCTCTCCAGAGACGCTGCCTGACCCGCAGAGTTACTCCAGCACTTTGTGTCTATCTAAACTAAATTTAATCCTGGTGGTCACCAGTGATGGAAATCGCTATCAAAATATGGAGGGGACCGGGGGACAGGGGGGGCACACACACACACACACACACACACACACACACACACACACACACACACACACACACACACACACACACGCACGCGCGCGCGTGCGCGGCTTCGAAGGCTTCAGCCGTAGGCCCTGTGAATGGTAATTACAGCTCAATCCAGCGCAAAATGCAGCTCAACACTGCCTGTCTCGCCAGGTTAACCTACAGCCCTGCCTGGATTGACGGAATACCAGTTCAGAGACATGAAGCTAGAGCTGCTTCTCCGCACTGGCTGTAAGCCTGGGCCATATTTCCCGTAAGTCCAGGCAGGGCTGTAGGTTAACCTGGCGGTACAGGCAGAGTTGAGCTGGGTTTAGCGCTGCCTCTGCGCTGGCTGTGAGCATGGGGGCAGGGTCTGTGTCCAGGGCTGCCATTGGGACCCTATGACCTGGGCACATCTCCCTCCTCCAATCACAGCATTCTATCCTCAGTTCCACCCCCCTACTTCTGCTTCTGACCGATGCCTCCCTCCTCCAATCATCGCGCTGAATCGTCATGTTCCGCCCCCATTGCCTGCTGACCGACGTCTCTCTCGTCCAATCAACGTTCTCGATCAGCAGTGCCACCTCCACTGTCTTGAGGAAAGCAGAGATTTCACCACTTTTCATACGGATTTTAAAATCCGTATTACAAAAAATGAGGGGGGGGTGTTCGTCCCCCACCGCTCAAAGCAGAAACCCCTGCCCCCCCCCCCCCAGGATTTCCGCCACTGGCGGTCACAGAGAAGGGGCTCTTGGGCCAGGCACCTACCATGTCGTTGTCCACCCAGTGGGCACTAGCCATAACTACAGCAGAAACAGTGCACTTGGAATTAATGCAGTAGGTGAAATAGCCTGTGTTTAGTTTAAGGTAGACAAAAATGCTGGAGAAACTCAGCGGGAGAGGTGGCATCTACGGAGCAAAGGAAATAGGCAATGTTTTGGGTCGAAACCCTTCTTCAGACCCGAAACGTTGCCTATTTCCTTTGCTCCATAGATGCTGCCTCACCCACTGAGTTTCTCCAGCATTTTTGTCTACCTTCGATTTTCCAGCATCTGCAGTTCCTTCTCAAACACTGTGTTTAGTTTAGATTAGTTTAGAGATACAGTGCGGAAACGGGCCCGAGGGCCCACCGACTCCACGCCGACCAGCGATCCCCGCACACTAACACTATCCTACACACACTAGGGACAATTTACAATTACACTAAGCCAATTAATCTACAAGCATGTACATCTTTGGAGTGTGGGAGGAAACCAGAGCTCCCGGACGTGCAGGTCACAGGGAGAACGTACAAACTCCATACAGCCAAGCATCCGTAGTCAGGATCACATCCGGGTCTCTGGCACTGTAAGGCAGCAACTCTCCCGCTGTGCCTGCCAATGTGTCTGCGCCATGAATTTTTACGATGTAATGAATAAGGAAATTGACCCATGAAGGATGAAATGCACAAAAGAAGTGATCTGGAGGCTGGAAAATTTCCAAGAAAACCAGATAGCAAAGGGATGGACGAGCTGGTGCAGATGCACAGCATCCAAAACTCAAATTGCCAGGTTTTATTCTTGCCCCCAGGAATGGATGTTATTTCTGTAATGTTGAATTATAAAGACATCAAGATCCTAACTGCAGCGCAGGGGGGCTCTGAATTAATAATGTTCATGAGGACCCACCTGCCTGTGTCGAGAGTTCTCCCAAAACAAACAACACAGTGGAGCAGCAGGTGGAGCTGCTGCCTCATAGCGCCAAAGGCCCGGGTTTAATCCTGACATCAATTGCTGCCTGTTTGTATGTTCTTCCTATGACCATGTGGCTTCCTCTGGGTGCTCCAGTTTCCGTTCACATTTCTTGGACAACAGGAGGATGAGGGGTGATCTTATAGAGGTGTATAAGATCAGGAGTGGAATAGATAAAGAAAATGCACAGCTTCTTTTACCCAGGAGCAATAAGTTTACTCAGAAAGGAAAGATTTAATAGGAACGTGTGGGGTGACACACAGAGGGTGGTGGATATATGGAACAATCTGCCAGAAGGAATTGGTTGAGGCAGGTACTATAACAACATTTAAAAGGCATTTGGATAGGTACATGTATAGGAAAGGGTTAGAAGGATGTGGGCCTAATGCGGGAAAATAGGTCTAATGGGCCATCTTGGTCAGCATGGGCAACTTGGGCCAAAGGGCCTTTTTCCGTGCCGTATGACTTGATGACTCTATCCCTAAAGACATGTGGGTCGGTAGATTAATTTACCTCTAAAATTGCCGCTAGTGTGGATGTGAAAGTGGGATAAAATAGAACTAGTGTGAACGGGTGTTTGATTGTCAGCATGGACTCGGTGGGCTAAAAGGGCTGTTGGCATGCTGTGTCTCTAAACCAAATTAAAACAGTAGTGTAGTTCAAAATGCACTGAATCCCACTTACCAATTTCCTTCACCATAACAGTTTCATTCCACCCAGAGGACCACTGCTGAACAAAAAATTAATGTTATATTCTGAAACTGGAAAAGGTTTCCTCTGACCATCCTGACCTGGCATAATTAGATTGAAAATGTTCATTTAATACGATACTCTTTAAAAAGTCACTATGTTCAAACAAGATAATTCACCCAATGATTAATGTATTAATCGACATATGGTGAGGCAGTATCACAGAGTTAAATCCAATGTGAAATATTCACCATGGTAATAACTGTTAAAACAAGCAAGAGAAGTGTAAAAAAATTGTGGATAGTGATGGATATTGAGGTTTCACGAACAACATTGCACGACATCCTTGGATGCTTGATAGAAGTCTTATCCAAAATAATTTGACAGCAAACTTCACAAGTAGGTTTTATGGCAAGCGACCAAAAGGGAAAAAAAGTAAATATGTAGAGAGAATATAATGGGCATCCTATAGTATTCATGTTCATTTCAAAATAAACATGAATAATTTTCCATTTTACAATTTATAAACCGCATGTGAACACCTGTGGGTTTTTTTTTTGCAATCCATTCACAATGCCTAGGGATTATTACCTGTCCATGATCATGAACTAAAGGGATTATTACCTGTCCATGATCATGAACATGAACATTCTCATACACATCATTTTAAATCACTCACATTGCTGTGGATCCATTGCTGTCTAATCCTTTCCTATCCACATACTTGTCCAAATGTCTTTAATTGAACTTGCCGCAACTACTTCCTCTAGCAGATTGTTTTATATAACCACCATCTCTGTGTGAATAAGATGCTCCTCAGGTTCATATTAAATCTTTTGCCCCTCACCTTAAACCTATGTCCTCTAGTTCTTGAGCCCTCTACCCTGTGGGAAAATAACTGTGCATTCACCCTATCTATTCCCCTCATGATTTTATACACCTCTATAAGATCCCCCTTAGCTTCCTGCGCTCTAAGCAATAAAGTCATAGCCTGCCCAATCTCTCCCCCATAGCTCAGGTACACAAATCCTTGCAATATCTTCATAAATCTTCTCTGCACTCTTTCCATGATTGCATTTTTCATAGTAGGAATACCAGAACTGAAAAGAATTGAGGATTCACTGACATCCTGAACAACTGTAACATAAAGTGCTAATTTTTATACTCATTTTAATGACTGATGAAAACCTTCTTTAAATCACTATCGATCTATGACACCATCTTTAGGGAACTATGTGCTTGTACTCCAAGAATCCTCAGCTCTCCAAGACTCCCCAGGACATACTGTTCACTGTGAAGGTCCTGGTCTAATTTTTCTTCCCATATGCAACACTTATCTGAATTAAATCCCATTAGCCATTCCTTAGCCCACGCCCAACTAAATTAGATCTCACTGTAATTCTTGATAACTATCTTCACATTCTACAGTACCATCTATTTTAGTGTTATCTGCAAATCCACCAACCATGCCTTGTACATTCTCATCCAAATCATTGACACTGACAATAATTAGCAAGCAGCAATGGGCCCAGCACCAATCCCTGAGGCACTCCACCAGTCACAAGCCTCCTATCCAAAAAAACAATCTTTCACTGCCACCACCATCGTCTGCTTCTACAGTGAAGCCGATTCTGTATCCAGTTAGTTACCTCTCCCTGGATCCCATCAATCTAACCATCCAGTGCAGCATACCAAGCAGAAACTTATCAAAGACCTTACTAAAGTCAGCACAGACAACATGCATTACACAAACAATAAAATTAATTAGGAGGACCAGAAAAGTGTTTAGCAACCTGGAGATAGCGTAGGCCTAGGTGGACTGCGTGAAGGTGTTTACTTTACTTTACCTGACTATACATCAGAATAAATTGAGCTCACACTGCCACTTAGCATTGAGATATTTTCAGTTATATATCACTGAACCATATCAAGACTTTTCATACAAAACTGCTAAATGGCAAAAAGCAGACAGGAGCAGTTACAACAAGACTTATGCCTCATAAAGGTTATTGTAAAATTTGCCCACAGCAAAGAGATATTAGAAAAGGAAAAGTTACAGGTTTTTTGGAGCCCATCAATATTCGATTTGAACATCAGTGGAGTCAAGTCAAAGTCAAAAGAGTTTATTGTCATGTGTCCCTGACAGGACAATGAAATTCTTTCTTTGCATAGCACAACAGAACATAGTAGGCATTGACTACAGTTATATACTTAAATACACACATTAATTAATAAATTAATAAAGTGCAAATAACAGATGGAGGGGTATTAATGTTCAGAGTTTTGTCCGAGCAAGGTTTAATAGCCTGATGGCGGTGGGGAAGTAGCTATTCCTGAACCTGGTCATTGCAGTTCTCAGGCTCCTGTACCTTCTACCCGAAGGTAGCAGGGAGATGAGTGTGTGGCCAGGGTGGTGTGGGTCCTTGATGATGCTGCCAGCCTTTTTGAGGCAGCGACTGTGGTAGATCCCCTCGACGGAAGGAAGGTCAGAGCCGATGATGGACTGGGCAGTGTTTACTACTTTTTGTAGTCTTTTCCTCTCCAGGGCACTCAAGTTGCCGAACCAAGCCACGATGCAACCGGTCAGCAAGCTCTCTACTGTGCACCTGTAGAAGTTAGAGAGAGTCCTCCTTGACAGACCGATTCTCCGTAATCTTCTCAGTGGAGAGCCACAGAGTTCCAAATGACAACATTCCCGCAAACAAATTGAAGCCTTATTGTAATAACAAGTAACTGCAGATACTGGTTAAAGCCATAGAAAGACACAAAATGCTGGATTAGCTCAGGTCCTAACCCTGACCTTCAGAAGTCTTAAGCCCCTGTTCCACTTCCCCGAGTTACTCACGAATTATCCCAAGTTTTTCCCTTGATTCAAACTCGGAGAATTACGGTAATAGCCAGCCGTAGGTACTCGGGACTATTTTATTTACTCGTGGACATTTTTCAACATGCTGAAAAAACGTCCAGACTTACCTGATGCCCCGCGTACCTACGAGCATTACGAGCAGCTAAGAAATCTCTACAGACTCCTACGGCCTCCTACGGACTCGCTACGGACATTCTCCGAGTTTGAATCAAGGGGAAAACTCGGGTGAATTCGTGAGTAACTCGGGAAAGTGGGACAGGAGCTTTATGCTGAACTTTTCATTATTTTTGGGGGGATGGTGAAATAGAGCTATAAGTATGGAAATAGGTTCTGTCCCAATTCATCCATGCTGATCAAGTTGCCTACCTGAGCTAGTCCTACTTGCCTGCATTTGGCTCATATCTCACCCACCCCACCATATCCAAATGCCTTACAAATGTTGCAATTGTACCAGCCTCAGTCATTTCCTTTTGAAGTTCTCCCATATACTTTTCATATGATAAATTTGCTGCTAAAGTACCCTTTAAGTATTTCTCCACTCACTCTAAACCTGTGCTCTCTAGTTTTCAATTCCTCTTCCCTGGGAAAAAGACTGTGAACCCCCCCCCCCCCATCCTTTTGTCAATCCACCCCTTTATCCAGTGTCTCCCTATAACTGAAATCCTTCAGTCCCAGTTATATCCTTGTGAATCTTTTTTTTGCACCATTCCAAGCTTAATGAAATTCCTCCTGCAGCTAGAAAGCAGAACTGATAGAACAGCATGATGTACAACAGCAGCAGCATTCCTGAGATAACCAGGGCAAATCAGAAATTGACTTGTGATGTTAAAGCAATTGGATTGAAGAAGGCTGACACACCATCTTTTCAGCAGGCAGGATGGTGAGCAGTTCCAGGAAGTAAGAATACAAAAGAAAATTGTCATCAAACTCCTGAACTGTGAAATAAAAACAGTGTAATGGCATCCACTAAAACAGCATGAAATGTTGAAAATGCCAGGAGCTCCAGTCAAGGAACTTTCTTTGGAACTGGGATGAGTGGTCAGCACAGTGGCGCAGAAGTGGAGCTGCTGCCTCACAGGGCTAAAGACCTGGGTTCGATCCTATGGGTGCTGTCTCTATGGAGTTTGTACGTTCTCCCTGTGTCTGTAAATTGCTCGTTCTATGCTTCCACCCAGTCTAGTTTCAGTCACAAATCACTGAATCAAGCAGTTGAACAACTAATCTTTATTTTGACAAAACACAATTACAGTTCAACTACTGTACCAGGCGCCAGTCAAAGCCTGTAAAGTTCAGCTGTTAAGGGTTAAGCAATTCTGTCAAGTCCAGGGATCCTCCATTTTATGGTGTCTTTAATTTAGCCAATATTAACATGTCCACGCAGGTTTGCTCCGGGTGCTCCAGTTTCCTCCCACACTCCAAAGACATGCAGAGTTGTAAATTCATTGGCTTCTGTAAGTTGTCGCAACTGTGTAGGAAAGAAGTAGTGCACAGGTGATCATGCACAGCGTGGGCCCGGTGGGCCAAAGGTTCCGTTTCCATGTTGTATCTCTAAACTAATAAAACTTTGGGCCCAACTAATAAAACTATGTTGGGCCCAAATAATTTAAACCCTCTCTCTCTGTCCACAACCTCCTTAACTGAGAAAAACACATCCCGCTTTAATCCATATTTTATTGGCAAGTTTAGATTTGACAATACAGTCAGATGGTTCAGTAATTAGAGATCACCTCGTTTCTTCAAAGTTTGATCCCCAAAACCTTAACGCTGTTTCTCTCTCCATGTCTATTGTCTGTAGAATATTTCCAGCATTTTCTGATTTTCTTTCTCAAAAGACACAACTCACGCAGTGATCTCCCGACTTGTAATCTTAGTTTAATGCATTGCATTTTTGTTGTTTATTGTACAGTATTATTGTTGTTACAGTTATCGTTATATTGTATTGACCAATTGTATTCTTGTTGTTGCTATATAAGATTTTTGTGATTCTGGCACGGCCCACATTAATTTTAGTTCCTGCCGGCAATTGCTGTATTGGGGACATATTTTTGTGCAACGCAGGAAGTCCCCTGGAGGATTCATGGAGACTGCATATCGCGTTAGTGCTACTGTGATTGCCTGCGTTTAAAGCGAAGTAAAGAACCCAACTGTAGCCCGATTATTAGCCACCGCCCAGAGCAACTGGAGAACTCAACACCAAAAACCTAGAGCTACACAAAAGGAGTAGGGGTTGCAGAGTGGCACAGTGGTAGAGCTGCTGCCTTACAGCGCCAAGAGAATCAGGTTCAATCCTGACTACAGGTGCTGTCCGTACGGAGTTTGTACGTTCTCCCCGTGACCACGTGGGTTTTCTCCAGGTGCTCTGATTTCCCCCCTTACTCCAAAGACGTAATTGGCTTTGGTAAAATTGTAAATTGTCCCCAGTGTGTAGGATAGTGCCAGTGTGCGGGGATCGCTGGTCAGCACGGACTCAGTGGGCCGAGAGGTCTGTTTCCACGTTTTATCTCTAAAGTCTAAATTTACACAATTCTGCACAGCAACTCAACAAAGGTTTTGAAAATAAACCTTCCAAACCACCACCCACTAGGGGTTGGATTAATTTTCCGCCAAGGACAACACAGACACTGTGGGCCAAAAGGACTGTCCCTGTACTGTACTGTCCTACGTCACAAACCATCCTCCCTCGTAGACCTATCAAAGTTTCACCATTTCCATGTCATATAGAGTACAGCATGGAAACAGGCCTTTGGCCCAACTTGCCCAGCCCAACCAACATACCCCATCTTCACTAGAACCACCTACCCACGCTTGGCCCATATGCCTCTAAACCTATGCTATCCATTTTGATGCTGTGCAGAAATCCTGGAACTCCCATCCGACGGCATGGTGGAAATACGTTTGACGTGCAACTGTGAAGGTTCACCACCTTATCCAAGTCAAATAGGGGTGGGGATTAAATGCTCCGGTGCCAATACCTTGTAAATGAATTACAAGAAGAACCTGCGATTGATTTAGCCCTCCTTCACAAGCAGCTTTCAGCAAGTCTGGGAATCCATAAATCCAATGTCAAACTCAAAAGTATGTGTAAACAGGATAATTGAGTGATTAACGTGCAATTACTAATCCAGATCTCGCAGGCTTGTTACGTGCAAGCGGCCTAATGTGCTGCCATGAAACACTGATGTCAGCAGTTTTGGAGCAGGATTTCTGGTTTGCAAAATTTAAGACCGCACTAATTGTTGGTTAAAACACAGCTGAACATGGACCATATAATTGTGCCATCTGAATCCGTAAATCAGCTAAATGGTTTTACGAATGTTGCAATTGCTGTTCTCTTTAATTTCCTCAGTTTATCCGACATGTAATTTATTTGTGGCTGGTTTTGCTTCCTCAATGTTTATCGAGATAGCAGAATCTTAATTGCTATCCTTATTTTCAAAAAAACAAAAGCAAATCAAATTAATCAACAAAATATGAGATTTCAAATTCTTGTAAAGCAAAAAATGCTAATATTAATATTTATGTTGTAGGCGTAGATTAAAACGTCATAAGGAATAGTAGAATGAGGCCATTCGGCCCATCAAGTTTACTCGTCCATTCAATCATGGCTAATATATCTCTCCCTTCTAACCCCATTTTCTCTCCTGCCTTCTCCCCATACCTCTGATACCTGTACTAATCAAGAATCATGTTGCAGTTATACAAGCGTTGGTGAGGCTGCACTTGGAGTATTGTGTTCCGTTTTGATCAACCTGCTATAGGAAAGATGCCATTAAGCTGGAAATAATGCAGAGATTTACAAGGATCTTGCCAGCACTCTGGGGCGTTATCTACAGGGAAAGATTGGGCAGGCCAGGAAAGGTTAGGGGGACAGGTGCTATACATGTTGGCATGGACAAGTTGAGCCAAAGGGCCAATTTCCATGCTGCATGCCGCTAGGACTCCATGTTTTTACCAAGAGAAGACCTTGTAAAGCCTCAACATCATTAGAAGTTTACTGATGATTTCACAATGTTCAATTTCATTTATTACAGTTTCATTTATTTTTTGATTTATTATCTACATGCAGCAAGATTTGTACAATGTTCAGTCATGGGCTGAAAAGTGGTAAGTAAGATAGCACACAAGATTGCCAAGCAATGATCATCTGCAACAAGAAGAAAATCATGAGAGGAATAGATTGAGTAGACGCACAGAGTCTCTTGCCCAGAGAAGGGAAATTGAGAACCAGAGAACATAGGTTTAATGTGAGGTGGGAAAGATTTAATAGGAACCCGAGTGGACAGATGGCTACCCCACCATCTGCAGCTTACCACTAGGTTAGAGATGAGTTGTCCCTGATAATTTCATTAAAATGTTACTTTAGACTTTTGAGATTTATAGTCAAAGTGAAACAAAGTCAAACAAACTTTATTGTCATTTAGAAATACATCGATATATGCAATTCCAAACAAAATTGCGTTGCATTTGGCTCCCCGTGCAACACAATAATAAACAGAAGGATAAAATGGATAAAATGGATAAAAGAATAAAATGGATAAAAGGATAAAATAGACAATGGTGGCAGCCCATTACATGGCTTTCAGGAGTCTGACGGCTCGTGTGAAGAAGCTGTTGCTGAACCTTGATGTTCTGCTCCGTACGATCTCCGCGTGACCTGTGTGGGTTTTCTCCAGGAGCTCCGGTTTCCTTCCACACTCCAAAGACGTACAGGTTTGCAGGTTAATTGGCTTGGTAAAATTGTAAATTGTAGCCAGTGTGTGGAGGATAGTATTAGTGTGTGGGTATGGATTTGGTGGACCAAAGGGCCTGTTTCAGTACTGTATCTCTAAATTAAAATATACTAAGAGGCAGTGTGGAAACAAGGCCTTTAGCCCACCCAGTCCATGCCAGCTAGCGATCACCCCATACACCAGTACCATCCTACACAAGGGACAATTTACAGACTTAACCATTAAACCTGCACTTCTTTGGAGTGTGGGAGGAAACGGGTGCACCTGGAGAAAACCCACATGGTCACAGGGAGAGAGTACAAACTCCATACAGACAGGACGCAAATCCAGGTCTCTGGTGCTCTCGGGCAGCAGCTCTACCACTATGCTGCCCCTTTAACCTCTGTGAGTCTAAGTTGTCCCAGCACGATAGTAATATTAGAACAGGCAAGGTAACAAAACTGATCATTGATTGGGCCTGGTGGGTTTGAGCTTTGGTGATCACCACAGCATTTTGGGAGTAACGAGCTAGAGATTAGTTAGTTTTCTAGTGTAATCTAGAGATTACACTAGATTGTTTTAACGCTTCTTTTCAGGAGGGCAGTAGAAAGTTGTGAGGGTTTTTCATTTTCTGCAGACCTAATAAAGCGAGATGTTGTGCATAACAAACAGAGCTGGAGGAACTCAGCGGGTCAGGCAGCATTAGATTTGATTAGATTCCTTTATTGTCATTCAGACCTTTCGGTCTGAACGAAATTGTTACCATGCAGTCATAACATATAATAAAAAAACAAACCACACAATAAACACATATTTAACATCCACCACAATGAATTCACCAGGCACCTCCTCACTGTGGTGGAAGGCAAAAGTCTTAAGTCATTGTCTTCATCCCTCCTGGTTCTCCCTCTGCGCTGAGGCGATCCAGGCCTCCGACGGCGCTGGAGCACCGCAGCTCTAAGCTGGGCCGCCGCCGCCGCTGGAGCACCGCAGTTCTAAGCCGAGCACCGCAGCTCTAAGCCGGAACACCGCCGCCGCTGCAACACCGCAGCTCTAAGCCGGGCCGCCACCGCCACTGGAGCACCGCAGCTCCAAACCAGGCCGCCGCCGAACGCCGCCACAGTTCCGCCATTAAGCCTCAGCACAGACGGTGACGGGGGACATGCATCCCCCCGAAGGGAGAGACTAAAACCCTGTATCTACCACCCCCCCACCCTCCTCCCCCCCCCCCCCCCCCCCCCCCCCCCCACATACGCAACCTAATAAAGCAAAATTCTACTAAAACAAACACTAGAAGACAACAAAAAAAGAAAAAAACAGATGGTCTGCAGGTGAGTCGCAGCTGCCAGCCAGCGCGGCCACTTCCGGGTATTAAACTATTAAGCTAGATGGAAATAGAGAGAAAGAGTATGAATATGAGATTAGACTTGCAGCTGAGAAATTAAATTTTAAATGCCGGTTTTATCTGAAGTTCTAAATTGGGTTTGGTGTCATTTAATATAAATTTTAAGAATGTAGTAATGTGCCCTCTTTAATTTTCCCAATATATTTTTTCTTAATCTTTTTGACAGTTCTTTGCCAGTATTTTTTACACCAGCCAAATCCTAGAGATTCAGTCTACCAACCTGCATGGAAGTCATGAGTATAGACACAAATTTGCAGTGGATCAGTGCATCAGGCGGCATCTCTGATGAAAAGAGGACTTTACACATGGGAACTTCACACCTTCTCTCAGTTACCACATGGGCTTCCTCCGGGTGCTCCAGTTTCCTCCCACATCCCAAGGACGTGCAGGTTTGTAGATTGATTGGCCTCTGTAAATTGTCCCCAGTGTATAGGGAGTGGTTGAGAAAGTGGGATAACCTAGAAATAGGGTGAACGTGGGCTCGGTGGGCAGTACGGCCTGTTTCCATGCTGTATCTTTAAACAATGTACCTTGGTACACATGACAATAATGAACCTAAACCTAAAATATGACTGTGGAAACAAACACATAAATGCCTGTTCTAAACCCCTTCCCAGACTTCTGGTAAGATCAGGGTACTTAAAAGAAATACCAATGTGCTGTTAGCTGCCAGCTTACCGATCTGATGGAATAGTAATAGGCCCACTCTCCACCCCTCCCCATTCTAGTCGTCCTGCCAGTTCCACTGGTCACATCCATTTATCCCTTCGTTATTACCTCTTCCACAGCCAACAATGGACCATTGTGGGCTCCACCTTTCCTTGGACATCGGTTTAGGCTCTGATTTGTTCTGAACATTTTCATATCTCTTGTTTCCCTCTCCCCTGGCACTCAGTCTGAAGAAGGGTTTTGATCCAAAACATCACCCATTCCTTTTCTCCATAGATGCTGCCTGATCCGCTGAGTTACTCCAGCATTTTGTGTCTACTTTCGGTGAGAACGGTGAGGTTAGTTTCTCAAGATTTTCACAGAGACATCTGACACAGACTTGGCCTCCTGCTTGGTGGAAAATGTGTGCAGTGTGGCCTCTTTGTAGTCAGACTCAGTTTAAGCATAGCGATACAAGGGACTGCAGATGCAGGTTTGCCAAAAAAGACAGAGTGCTGGAGTAGCATCGGTGGAGAACATGCGTAGGTGACATTTTGGGTCAGGACCCTTCAAATTAAGCTTAAGATAGACGCAAAGTGCTGAAGTAACTCAGCAGGACAGGCAGCATCTCTGGAGAGGAGGAATGGGTGTTGTTTTGGGTCAAGACCCTTTTTCAGACCCTTCGTACATATTCAGATTAAGCGGCCTCAGCTTCACACAAATGTCATTTCTGTCTTACCTGCTGTTGTATGATCAGTAGGACCTGAACAAATGTCCTCAGGAAAGTCAGAGATCCTGAGGGAGATGCATTCCTGAAGTAACGGTTCCAATATTTCCGTTAATTGTCAGAACATTCCTGCGAATGCGGAGTAAAGACCTAAGATGTCTCTCAGGTGCGGAGATGATATTGTAAATGCCCCGTGGCTATTTTAATCCTGTCCGGTATCAATAAGGCAGCAAATTGCCTTAGCAGTCACTAGAAAAACATAACCTCAAAATACCTTTCACCTCATACATGTTTCAGTTAATAGAAATCAATTAGTTCCTGCTCAATCACACAAGTTTCCGTGTACTTCCAGCATAACCAAATTCAATTTGTCAAGGAAAGAATGAAAGTCTGTTTGCCAACTCAAGAAGTTTATGATTTATTATAGCCTGGCATGAGATTTAGAATTAAACGAAATGCATTTATTGTGCATATGTTTGTTTGTTTTTAAGAACATGTCATATTTAATTTATTTAAGAGCAGTGAAGCTCTTGTTTATGTTCCTCATTGCCTATTACTATCTCACTAAATAAATAATTAAGACAAAGCACCACGCAATTAAAATATCCTAAGAGGCAGTGTGGAAACAAGGCCTTTAGCCCACCGAGTCCGTGCCAGCTAGCGATCACCCCATACACCAGCACCATCCTACACAAGGGACAATTTACAGAATTAACCATTAAACCTGCACCACCACGCAGTTAAGTTTTCTCGTTTGCTAATAAAACTTTTTTTTAAATATTAGAAACATAATAGCCATGAATCAACTGAAGATAGTAATCAAATCTCAAGGCCATTTTCAAGGTAGACCTGTCAAGAGTTTACAGTTTAAACTGTAATTGCTGTGAATATGTAACTACCCAGAAGACCTCTGCCAGTCAGCCATTCTTCTTGTTTGAACCTGTTGCATTAGCAGTAGCCTTGAACATATCTAAATACATTGACGCGTGGAGTGGTTATGCTGCTGCTTTAGATGTGCTATGAGAATATCAAAATTCAATTCTCCAGCAATTTGTGTCTCTTAGTATCGCAAACACAATATACAGTAATACGAGTAGTACAGTCTAAACAATAGCAGCGGCACAGTGGCACAGCGGTAGAGTTGCTGCCTTATAGGACCAGAGACCCGGGTTCGAACCTAACTATGGGTGCTATCTGTACAGAGCTTGCACGTTCTCCCCATGACCCATGTGGGTTACCTTCGGGTGCTCCGGTTTCCTCCCACATTCCAAAGACGTCCAAGTTTGTAGGTTAATTAACTTCTATCTATAAATTATAAATTGTCCCTAGTGTGTAGGACAATGTTAGTGATCGATGGTCAGCGTGAACTCGGTGAGTGGAAGAGCCTGTTTCCACGCTATACGTCTAAAAACTAAAGTCTAAAGTCTAAACAGTACATTTGCCTAGATAGTGAATCAATTATTATCCCTTCTTTGGATGTTCAGTGTGCAAAGCCAATCTACTTGGAAGTTGATCATGCCAGCAATCAGGTCTGAGTTAAAACATTCCTGCTGCAAATAGGTTTAATTTTTGTGAGCAATTCATTAACTATTTATTGGCTATAAGTTACTGAAAATATAACGAGGATGTGAAAGTATATATTAAGCTGGTATATCATTCTTTTTTGCAGTGGTTTTGTTAGCAGTCCTACAATCCAGGAAGCTAGGCTAATATTTCAGGGAAAGTTTGAAAGATAAAACATTTTTTTAAATAATAAGCATTAAATTCATCACCACTAGAAATAACCTTTGGGAATGTTGTTTAAAATCTGCTAGTCTCTTCTTGAAATGCTCAAGGTATTTACAAACTTACTATTCTTTGGTCCATAAATGATTAAAGTGTATTCCAGCCTTTTGCGTCTGTCAACGATTAAAGTATTTCTCTTTAATGACCAAAGTGCACCATTCTGCACCTCGAGATGGTGTGGAATTAGTCAACACCATTGTGTCAGGGATTATGGGGAGAAGGCAGGAGAATGGGGTTGATAGATCGGCCATGATTGAATGTCGGAGTAGAGTTGATGCGCCAAAAGGCCTAACTCTCTGCTCCTATCACTTATGACCTTAAAGCTCAGCACTCCATTGTGGAATTCATTGCCATGGTAGGCTGTGGAGGCCAAGTCGATGGATATTTTTAAAGCAGAGATAGATAAATTCTTGATTAGTACAGGTATCAGGGCTTATGGGGAGAAGGAAGGAGAATGGGGTTAGGAGGGAGAGATAGGTTAGGAGCCATTCAACCATGGCTGATCTATCTCTCCCTCCAAACCCCATTCTCCTGCCTTCTCCCTATAACCTCTGTCACCTGCACTAATCAAGAATCTATCTATCTCTGCCTTAAAAATATCCACTGACTTGGCCTCCACAGCCTTCTGTGGCAAAGAGTTCCACAGATTCACCACTCTCTGACAAAATAAATTTATCATAATCTCCTCCCTAAAAGAACATCCTTTAATTCTGAGGCTATGACCTCTAATCCTAGACTCTCCCACTAAGGCATCAAAGAACTACAGGAAATTGCAAAGTTCACTGAGGAAACTCACCAGCAACTCTCAATACAACAGGCAGCGAGCAGTGGTTACTTACTTACTTACTGTCTGTTATACCTCCTGGCATGTAGGGCAGCAACGAAGGTTCTCCACTCCTGTTTGTTCTGTGCTAGCTTCTGGACACTACCCCAGGTCAGGTCCATTGTTTTCATTGGACTAGTGGATTGCTCTTCTTCTCGCCTCTACTCTTCGACCTGTCCAGCATGGGAGACCCTAACAGGAGACGAATCTCCCTCTGGCATAGTTCTAGGGGTCATTGAGACACACAAGCTCCGCGTCCACGACAAGGTTGCAATCCAACGGGGAGGAGCAGTGGTTACAATCTTGTAAATGATCCACGTATATTCCATGAGCGATAAAAATAAGCATTTCAGTTACCACCAGAATATATTTATTCCGATGGTTATTAATTTGATAACATTTTATAAACTAATACAAAACAGCATTTAGTTAATTTATTTTGTTTAAGAAGGAACTGCAGATGCTGGAAAATCGAAGGTAGACAAAAATGCTGGAGAAGCTCAACAGGTGAGGCAGCATCCATGGAGCGAAGGAAATTGGCAACGTTTCAGGCCGATACCCTTCTTCAGACTAGTTAATTATGATGTGTGTGTGTGATATATGTGTTTAACTTTAATAGAAACTGTATGTTTATGAGATATGTTGTTGATTAATATATGTGAACTTTGGTCATGCAAATATTTAATTTGTTGAAGAATTACTCTAACAAATAACTTCTATTGATAAAATTCCAATTGAAATAAACATCTTAGCAAGGGGGTTATTAATGCGGATACAAGAAGTTGTATTAGCTTAAAATGTTAGATATTGTTGGAGCGTTTGTCTCCAATATTTCAATAGAAACTTGGGTGGCACAGTGGCGCAGCGACAGAGTTGCTGCTTTACAACACCAGAGGTCCCGGTTTGTTTCTGACGGAGAATTCTCCCTATGACCACGTTGATTTTCTCTGGGTGCTCCGGTTTCCTCCCACACTCCAAGAGGTGCAGGTTTGTAGGTGAATTGGCTTCTGTAAACTGTCCCTAGTGTGCAGGATAGAACTAGTGCGTAGGTGATCGCTAGTCAGCACGGACTTGGTGGGCTGAAGGACCTTTTTGCACACTGTATCTCCAAACTAAACTAATGTAAGAATATTAACCCTTTCAACAATTTGATTGCGCCAACTAAAAAGATTGCAGAACATTTGAGGATAAAATTGTTCGATGTATTTTTCAGGCAATAATCCAGCACTGCAATTGAACATGGCAGCAAATTTAAATACTTTGAATAAAAGCAACATTTAGGATAATCTGAATGCAGTTAATCAAGTGCACTGATACTTTGAGGAGCCTGCAGAGTGTTTTTCTCCAGTTGGTGATATATAGTTATAATGAATATTTATGTTAAATTTGCTTAACCCATATAGCAACATATCCAAGGAAATCCAATGCATTTCTCCAGAGCTCTGCAAAATGCTTCTAATAACTAATGCAAATACGTTGTTAGAAATGTTTAATCACTTTAGTTTTTATTCGCAAAATTTGCAATGTGTCATTATAAACATCATGAAAATTTATGTGTAGATTAATGAAACAGCTTTCATCCCAGATTGGGACATGATAATAAGACTATAATACCATAAGACAGAAGCAGAGTTAGGCCATTCAGCCCATCTAGCCTATTCTGCAATTTGATCATAGCTGATCTATCTTTTTCTCTCAACCCAATTTTCCCGCCTCTCTCTGTAACCTTTGATGACCTTACTATTCAAGAACTTATCAATCTCCACTTTAAAAATACCCAATGACTTCGCCTCCACAGCCATCTGTGGTAATGAATTCCACAGATTCACCATACGATACAATACGATAGAAAATTTATCCAGGAAGAAAATTGATCTGAAAACAGTCATAAAACATAAGATACATGAAACATGAAATTATAGTGATGAGTGGAAAGGATTGGGGATGTGCAAAGATTGGGGAGGGGAGTCAGTCTACCCCACGACAGAAGGGGTTGTACAGTTTGATAGCCACAGGGAAAAAGATCTCCTGTGGCATTCTGTGCTGCATCTTGGTGGACCCAGTCTGTTACTGAAGGTACTCCTCAGATTGATCAGTGTGTTATGGAGAGGGTGAGCTGTATTGTCCAAGATGCTCTGCAGTTTGTGGAGCATGCTCCCTTCCAAGGCCACCTCCCATGAATACAACTCTGCCCCCAGGATGGAGCCAACTTTCCTGATGAGTTTGTTAATCCTATTGGCGTCCACGGCCTTCGCCTTGCTGCCCCAGCACATGACAGAGAAGCAGATGGCACTGGCTACCACTGATTGGTAGAACATCTGCGGCATCTTACTGCAGACGTTGAAGGAGCAGAGCATTCTCAAAATGTACAGCCGGCTCTGTCCCTTCTTGTACAGGGCCTCAGCTTTCCTGGACCAGTCCAGTTTACTGTCCAGGTACACTCCAAGGTATTTGTACTCCCTGGTAAACTGCACATTCACACCGCACATTCTGATTGAGACAGGGGTGTTCCTCACCTCCTAAAGTTCACCGCTAACTCCTTAGTCTTGTCGGTGTTGAGCTGCTGGTGATTCAGCCCACACCACTCACCAAACCACACCACACCACTTCCTCGGGCTAACGTAATTCCTCCTCATCTCCAATGTGAAGAAACGTCCTTTTATTCTGAGGCTGTGCCCTCTGGTTCTAGATTCTCCCATTACGAGACACATCCCTTCCATGTCCACTATTTTTTTTTTTTTGTTTAATATTTTTATTAGAAGCATTGCATATTATCTAATGTACAACAGCACCAAATACAAATCAGACTTATCACAAACGCTGTACAGATATTACGGGATAATTTATATATGCTACTGTTTTTGATTTTTTTTGGGGGAAGGTAAGGGAGTGAAAAAAAAGTAAAAGTATAAATCATTAATCAAGACGTTGTGATTGAATAATAATGATTATATAATAAAAAAATAAAAAATAAAAAAGATATAATCAAGTTGTTGTGATTAAATAATAATGATTATATAATAAAAACATAAAAAGTAAAAAAGAAAAGATAAACAAGAAAAATTAAAAAAAAACAAAAAACAATTATTATATAATTAAAAATTAACTAAAAAAAAAACTTTACATTGAATGGAACAGTTTCATATAACAATATCTCTTGAGACATGTATACAGATCCCAATACTTTTTCCATCTAATCCTACACCAGGGTACTTATTGAGTTACAGTGCTGAGCTCAGCTACCCCTTTAAGTAATCAATGAATGGAGACCATATTTGTTCAAAAAGTTCATATTTGACCATTAGGACAAACCTAATTCGCTCCAACATTTCCACAGTCCACATTTTGATTGTGGGGGATAATGTTCCCTTCCAGAATTTTAATATTATTTTTTTTCCAATTATCAAACAGTAATCAAGAAAATTTATTTGACTTACTGTTAATATTAAGCTTGAGTCAGGGACTCCTAATATTATTAACTTTAGATCAGGGTCCAATTTAGTTTTAAGAACCTCAGAGATGATTCCAAAAATATCAGCCCAATAACTATTAAGTTTTATGCATGTTACCAAACTACGCATCTGGTTGGCTTCTAAATTCTGACATTTATCGCAAATAGAAGAAATGTTAGGAAAATTTCAATTTAATTTTGTTTTTGAGTAGTACCTTCCATGTCCACTCTATCTAGGCCTTTCATTACCCAGTGGGTTTCAATGTGATTCCCTCTCATCCTTCTAAACTCTAGCGAGTAGAGGCCCCGAGCCTTCAAAAGCTCCTCCTATGTTAACCGATTCAGCCTTGGGGATCATTATCATAATGATGATGGAGAATGGTGGAGTCAGATCTTAAATGTAACCAAGGATAGACACACATTGCTGGAGTAACTCAGCAGATCAGGCAGCATCTCAAGAAAAGGAATAGACGTTTTTTTCAGCTTGGAACTCTTCTACACATCTTCAAACTTCCACGGGTCTGAAGAAGGGTTTCAACCCGAAAATTCACCTGTTCCTTTTCTCCAGGGATGCTGCCTGACACGCTGAGTTATTCTAACATTTTGTGTCAATCTTTGGTATAAACCAGCATCTGTTGTTCCTTTCTACACTTAAATGTAACCAAGCCAAGCTAAAGAGTTCCAACTGGCGCAACTAACAACTGTTTGTATTAGGAAATTCCCAGGGCCAGATTCAAGGGTATCTTAAGGGTACTTAAGGAAGTAGCCCCAGAAATAGTGGATGCCTTAGTGATAATTTTTCAAAACTCTTTAGATTCTGGAGTAGTTCCTGAGGATTGGAGGGTAGCTAATGTAACCCCAGTTTTTAAAAAGGGAAGGAGAGAGAAAACGAGGAATTACAGACCAGTTAGTCTAACATCGGTAGTGGGGAAACTGCTAGTCAGTTATTAAAGATGGGATAGCAGCGCATTTGGAAAGTGGTGAAATCATTGAACAAAGTCAGCATGGATTTACGAAAGGTAAATCATGTCTGACGAATATTATTGAATTTTTTGAGGATGTAACTGAGTGGATAAGGGAGAAGCAGTGGATGTGTTATATCTGGACTTTCAGAAGGCTTTCGACAAGGTCCCACACAAGAGACTAGTATACAAACTTAAAGCACACGGTATTGGGGGTTCAGTATTGATGTGGATAGAGAACTGGCTGGCAGACAGGAAGCAAAGAGTAGGAGTGAACAGGTCCTTTTCAGGATGGTAGGCAGTGACTTGTGGGGTGCCGCAAGGCTCAGTGCTGGGACCCCAGTTATTTACAATATATATTAATGATTTGGATGAGGGAATTAAATGCAACATCTCGTAGTTTGCAGATGACATGAAGCTGGGGGGCAGTGTTAGCTGTGGGGTGGATGCTAGGAGGCTGCAAGGTGACTTGGATAGGCTGGGTGAGTGGGCAAATGCATGGCAGATGCAGTATAATGTGGATAAATGTGAGGTTATCCACTTTGGTGGCAAAAACAGGAAAGTAGACTAGTATTTGAATGGTGACCGTTTAGGAAAAGGGGAGATGCAACGAAACATGGGTGTCATGGTACACCAGTCATTGAAAGTAGGCATGCAGGTGCAGCAGGCTGTGAAGAAAGCGAATGTTATGTTGGCATTCATAGCAAAATGATTTGAGTACAAGAGCAGGGAGGTTCTACTGAAGTTGTACAGGGTCTTGGTGAGGCCACACCTGGAGTATTGCATACAGTTTTGGTCTCCTAATCTGAGGAGAGACATTCTTGCCATAGAGGGAATACAGAGAAGGTTCGCCAGACTGATTCCTGGGATGGCAGGACTTCCATATGAAGAAAGACTGGATAGACTCGGCTTGTACTCGCTGGAATTTAGAAGATTGAGGGGGGATCTCATAGAGACTTACAAAATTCTTAAGGGGTTGGACAGGCTAGATGCAGGAAGATTGTTACCGATGTTGGGGAAGTCCAGGACAAGGGGTCACAGTTTAAGGATAAGGGGGAAGTCTTTTAGGGCGGAGATGAGAAAATCATTTTTCACACAGAGAGTGGTGAATCTGTGGAATTCTCTGCCACAGAAGGTAGTTGAGGCCAGTTCGTTGGCTATATTTAAGAGGGAGTTAGATGTGGCCCTTGTGGCTAAAGAGATCAGGGGTTATGGAGAGAAGTCAGGTACAGGATACTGAGTTGGATGATCAGCCATGATCATATTGAATGGCGGTGCAGGCTCGAAGGGCCAAATGGCCTACTCCTGCACCTATTGTCTATGTTTCTATGTTTATATGAAAGAGGAAATCCCAAGCTTCCTGGTCAGGATCAGCTGCTGTTATCAAGTCGCATTCAACGTTGACCTGTTTAAGGAACCCACCCACGGTGTGTGGCCTTACTACAATCCCAGGAGCTCTATCCTTGGAATCTGCATCAAATTAAAAGTAATTTGCACATCCTCATCAATGTTTTGCTTTAATATTTTGCATTGTTAAATGGATGCTGCTAGGGGCAGTGGTGGAGGCAGATAGTGGCATTTAAGAGGCTTTTAGATAGGCACATGGATATACAGGGAATGAAGAGACATGGATCACATGCAGGTAGTTTAATTTGCCATCGCGTTCAACACAGATATTTAGTTTACTTTAGAGACATTACTCCTGCCAGCTTTAGACTTTAGAGATATAGAGCGGAAACAGGCGATCCGCCTACACTAGCGCTATCCTACACACTAGAGACAATTTACAATTTTTACCGAAGCCAATTAACCTCCGAGCCTGTATATCTTTTTAGCGTGGGGTGTGGGAGGAAACCGGAGTACCCAGGGAACACCATGTGATCACAGGGAGAACGCACAAACTCCATACAGAGAGCACCCGTGGTAAGGATCGAAACTGGGTCATTGGTGCAGTAAGACAGCAGCTCTATCGCCGCATCATCATGTCGCCCATTAATGATGTCTTCCTCACCTCATGAACATAATGTAACTCTAATCGCTTCAAAAGAAAATTGCACTCCGTTACATGTTAATGTTTTGAACAATAACATTAACTGTTTTGAACAAAGAAAACTGAATGAAGAATAATTAATATTTAAGTGAATGCTGTCATAGTTCATATAATTAAATGCAATACAGGAGCATAATTAGTTCAGAAGAAAATGCCTAGTGGCTGTCTACAGCCGTTAACATGTTTTGTCTTCAAGGTGAATGAAATCTGCAGTTGATTTTTTTTCCGTTGACTGGAGGATAAAAAAAGAACATAATAGCAAGTGAGTGGTTGAATCTGGAGACCCAGAACAAGCCTAGGCTGGACTATACCTGGAGGCCTGGAGCGGCATATTTTAGTGAATACACTTGAGGCACTCAAGTCAATCAGTGACGGATGAATGCTGGCAGCAAACCTGACAGCATATCATAAGGGCTGTGGAGTTGTGGTTGTGAAACTCATAGGTCAAAGCTATTCCTAACTTTATTAGATGTATCCAATGTGGGCATTTCTGCTTTTTCAGCTTCATTGCAGTAAACCCTTGTTAGAGTATTCGTTGACTCAAATTATTCTTATTATTTGTTCTTTCTGAGACCAAAATTTGCCTGATGCAACATTAAAGTAACTGTTGCTGCAGAAGAGCATCTGATACCGATTAGTATTAGTTGGACCTGCATATGTAGTTTAATTTATTTTAGAGATACAAAGCGGAATCAGGCCCTTAGGCCCAGCAAGTCCACGCCGACCAGCACTCTCTGCACATTAGCACTATCCTACACACACAAGGGACAATTTACAATCTTTCCAAAGCCAATTAGCATAGAAACCTGTGCATCTTTGGGGTGCAAGGGGAAACCAGAGCATCAAGATAAAATCCACGGAGGTCACAGGGAGAACACAAAAAACTCCATACAGACAGCATACATACAGGATCGAACCCGGATCTCTGACACTGTAAGGAGGCATCTCTACAGCTGCACCACCATGCCGCCCCTGGTGTATGTGGTCCCACTTAAATGGACAACAGCTCATTGGTTGTTATCCACTTAATTGGTGGAGAAGGACTGAGGAGAATAGATGAATTATTTATTTATCGTAATGCTGTCCAGACTGCAACAGGGACAGAAAGTTGATTAGGAGAATTTGCACAAAGGAATTATGTGCAAATTGCCTCAAATGTGGGTGTTCGTTTCACATTTGAGTGCATTGCAGAAGCTATGAAGGTTGTGGGATGGGTAGTTCATAAATTAATGTTACTAAGTTATAGGAGCAGAATTAGGCCATTTGGCCCATCAAGTCTTCTCCACCATTCAATCATGGCTGATCTATGTTTCCCTCTCAACCCTATTCTCCCGCCTTCTTCCCATAACCCACTGACACCCGTACTAATCAAGAATCTGTCAATCTCCGCCTGAAAAATATCAAATGCCTTGGCTTCCACAGCCATCTGCAGCAATGAATTCCACAGTCACCACCCTCTGACGAAATAAATTCTTCCTCATCTTTCTAAAAGTACTTCTTTTTATTCTGAGGCTATGGCCTCTGATCCTCCTCTCCCACTAATCTCTCCACTCCCACATCCTCTCCACATCCACTTTATCCAGGCCTTCCACTATTTGGTAAGTTTCAATGACGTCCCCCCTCATTGTGGTCTTCCCTCATTGGTAGTAATTTGCAAAGAAAGAACGGACAACTACTTTTTTTCCAAAGTGAATATTCGATAATGAGATAATAATCTACCATGCAAACACAGGGACTGCAGCCCAGTCTATGCATCACAACAAGGTGCGATTTTGAACATGCCATGAGCAGAGCAAGGTAGGTTTTGTAGCTGCTTTTTAAAATCCACTTTTAACATTACATCTGCCTGATGTTTCATCAAAATTAATGAACACCAATAGTGCCAACAGTACTTTGACAACTGGAATATATATTTTTTCCACACATGCAGATTGAGTATTAGAAATTGTAGAAGGTATCTGTAAATTCAACTTTCTTCTTAGAGGTAACCCAATAATGTCCAGTCAAAACCAATTCCTCTCAACCAGATATCAGCACAATGTATACTGAATACTTAACAACACCAAATGAAAAAGTTTAGAATATAATGTACCTGTAAAAATACTACAACATTTCTCAAGCTCAATATGTCAAATATTAGAAAAAGCACAGGAATTTAACAAAAGTGGATGTGACAACTTGGATGGCTTATATCAAACCTAGATTTGTGCATTGATGATTTCACTCTGTTCAATCCTAGATGTAAATAATTCCACAGCTACCACAGAATTTATGTCATTGCCATAAAACCAAACTTTGTTTCTGCGAAGGACTTTGTTTTTGACTTGCATTCCCTTGCATTCCCTCTCTCTGCTCACCCTAGTCCTCTTGCTAATTTCATTGTTTGGATTCCTTCGTTATCACCCTGACCCAGCCAACAATGGACCATTGTGGGCTCCACCTTCCCTGAGTCATCGATGCAGCCTCTGCTTTGTTCTGCATCTTCCCATACCTCTAGTTTCCCTCTCCCTGTCTGATGAAGGGTTTTGACCCAAAACGTCACCTATTCCTTGTCTCCTGAGATGCTGCCTGATCCGCTGAGTTAATCCAACATTTTGAATCTATCTTCAGCATATATTCTTAGTTTAATTTAGAAATATGGCATGGAAACTGGCCCTTCGGCTCACCGATTTCATGCCAACCACTGATCACCCTTTCTCTTCCACTCCCTACACACTGAGGTCAATTTACAGAGGCCAATTAACCCACAAACCCACATGTCTTGGGAAGTGGGAGGAACCCGGAGCACACAGAGGAATCTCACATGGTCACAGGGAGAACGTGCAGACTCCACGCAGACAGCTCCCAACGTCAGGATCGAAGCTGGGTCTCTGGTGTTGTGAAGCAGCAGCTCTACCAGCTGCACCCTATGCAGCTGGTAGAAAAGACAAAATGAAACATGTAGACAAAAGTAGACAAAAAAATTGAGCTTTGTAACTAAAGACGTGGAGTCGAAGAACATGATATAGCAATGTTACAAAATTATGAGATTTAAAAAATCAAGTGCAATTTATCCCATCAGATGAAGCATAAAAATAAGTTTAATTTGACACCTAATTCTCTTTCATATCTTCAGTATTAAAAAGGTTATGGCTATTTATATACTCTGAAATTAGCATCTTGTTCCCTATTGCTTTTCCATTGACTGAACTCAAAAGCTGTGATCAAGGACAGTCAAAAGCCCATAACTTTTTTAAAAATTAAGAGAACTGAATGAAATTTTTAGTTATTATAGATTGAAGCATTCTGAAACAAATATGAAACAATCTTACATGGATGACCTGAAATTAAAGCATATAATTAATTAGTTACCTAATTGTAGCTAATTACAAAATTCAATTACTAGATCTAAACATCTATCAATTTCTTAAGAAAAGGTTAACATTTTTAAATAGCCTAAATGTCCAAATAACATTCACACAAGAATTCACAATATAACATGATTTTTAAATCTCATTGTCATGAATTTATAGGCCAAATGGAAGGAATTTAGTGTTTAATTCCCATAAATTAATGGCCATTTAAATCATCTTGCGAGTGGGATTTTGTGGAACGCGATCGATTGGAACGTTGCATTTGCGGTGAATTTAAACCCCATATTGGCAGGAAAAACACTGCTGGTTCTAAATCACCTTGTCGCAACGTGAAATTTCGATTAATGGCATCTTAAGAAGCACGTTTATATGTAAAAATAAACGGCTTACCTTGCTTTGTCCCATACATGAAATCTGTCCCGTTTTTGGCTTTAGAAGACGATTTTTATTCTACCCCTGGTATTAAATTATCCAGCGCTGTTTTTTAAAAACTTGATAAAACGGATGTCGGAGTGATTTTTCTTCAGCTGCTAAACAGCCTGACAAAGATCGATTTCAACAGGCTGGAGAAAACAGCATTTTAAACCCGCCCCCCTCTCAAAGGTGCCAAGGTCGTGCATATGGCCAGTGGCAGAACTGCAGTGCCGCTGAAGGTAAGTATTGTAACATACCTACATGATAGTCATGATGAACATTGACAAAACACTGCTGTCTCCACGGTGGCACAGCAGTAGAGTTGCTACCTTACAGCGCTTGCAAGCGCCAGGGACTCGAGTTCGATCCTGACTACGTTTGCTGCTTGTACGGAGTTTATACATTCTCCCTGTGACCGCACGTGTTTTCTGCACGATCTTCGGTTTCCTTCCACATTCCAAAGACATACAGGTTTGTGGGTTAATTGGCTTGTGTTTGTATACTGCCCACCTGTTGAAAAATCAACTATACGAACAGAGTCAACCAATCAGCGGAAAGACAATACATGATTACATAACCAAACATAACCAATCAGCGGAAAGACACTACATGATTCCAATCGAGCCATCCACAGTGTATAGATACAGGATAAAGAGAATAATGTTTAGTTTAAGGTAAAGTCCTGTAAAGTCCAATTAAAGATAGTCCGATGAGGTAGATAGTAGCTCAGGACCGCTCTCAATGAGGTCGCTAGTAGCTCAGGACCGCAGGACCGCTCTCCAGTTGTTGATAGATTGGTGCAGTTGCCTGAAAACAGCTGGGAAGAAACTGTCCCTGAATCTAGAGGTCTGTGTTTTCATACCTCTTGCCTGATGGGAGAGGGGAACAATGAGAATGGGACTTGCATTTACATTGAACCAGTACAGACATGAAGGACCGAATGACCTGCTTCCATATTGTACCCATTCTCTGATTCTGTGAAGGACTGGGCACCAGGGTCCAATTAAGAGTCATACAGTGTGGAAACAGGCCCTTCGGACCAGCTTGTCCACACCAGCCAACATGTCCCAGCTACATTAGTCCCACCTGCCCGCGTTTGGTCCACATGCCTCCAAATCTGTCCTATCCGTATACCTGTCTAACTGTTTCTTAAATGTTGGGATAGTCCCTGCCTCAACTATCTCCTCTGGCAGCTTGATATATACACTTTGTGTGAAAATGTTACACCCTTTGTGTGAAAAAGTTACCCCTCAGATTCCTATTAAATCTTTTCCAATTTACCTTAAACCTATGTCCTCTGGTCCTCGATTCACCTACTCTGGGCAAGAGACTGTGCATCTGCCCGATATATTCCTCTCATGATTTTATACACCTCAATAAGATCACCCCCGATCTTCCTGCGCTCCAAGGACTGGTCCCAGCCTACTAAACCTCTCCCTATAGCTCAGACCCTCTAGCCCTGGTAACATGCTTGTAAATCTTCTCTGTACCCTTTCCAGCTTGACAGCATCTTTCCTATAACATGGTGCCCAGAACTGAGCACAATACTCTAAAAGCGGCCTCACCTACATCTTATACAACTGCAATACGACCTCCCAACTTCTATACTCAATACTTTGACTGATGAAGGCCAATATTCCAAACACCTTTTTGATCACTCTGAATACCTGCGACCCCACCTTCAAGGAACCTGCACTCCTAGATCCCTCTGCTCTACAACACTCCCCAGAGCCCAACCATTCACTGTGTAGGTCTGGCCCACGTTAGACTTCCAAAAATGCAACATCTCACCTTTCTCTGTATTAAATTCCATCAACCATTCCTCAGCCCGTCCGGCCAATCGATCAAGATCCTGCTGCATTCCACAGCCATCTTCACTATCTGGATTTAGATATCAAAGATTTCTATAAAATGAGGTGAAAGATTTCCTGAGAGAGCATTAAAATACTGAAGTCAGAAGGTGGTGAAGTCATGGGTTAGGGCCCCTATGGCACCAGGAAAGCCAAGAGTAAAATGACTCAACTCAATCATTGTGATGGGAACGGGTTATGTATTTTGAATTCTGAAGTGTCGGATCATGCAAATCTTCAACTACTTTACTTTTTTGACATTACTTTAGAGACACAGCGTGGAAAAGGGCCCTTCAGCTCACCAGATCCAAGCCAACCATTGATCAGCCTGTACACAAGCACTGTTCTACACATTAGGAACAATTTTACAATTTTTACTGAAGACAATTAACCCTACAAGCCTGTTCGTCTTCGGAGTGTGGGAGGAGACCGGGGCGCCTGGAGAAAGCCCACGTGTTCACTGGGAGAACATACACACTCCGTGCAGACAAGATCGAACCCAGGTCTCTGGTGCTGTAAAGGCAACAACTCCAGGACTGCCCACTAAACAATAGTCTGCTGGCTTTCAGTTTGTTATAGTTCATAATAAGTTTCCGTCATCTACAATATAAAAAAGATAAATTGAAAATAACTTGTAAAAGCCCTTTCCCATTACATAATAGCATAAATACATTTTAATGGTGCTGCATCAATCTCTTTGGGACAATATTTAATTGCTCGTGTTACCATTCTCTCGATGTTCTTAATTTCAATATTAACAACTTCTTGCCGTTCTTAGAGTTGTATAAAGAAAGATAATTTAACAAGGACGATTTTACACATTTGGCTTAAATTTTCATTGCTCCCCGAAGAGTGTTTTCTCCCTTAGTAGAATGTGGACATACTAATAGAATCATACAGCATGGAAACCTGCCCATGCCGACAAACATGCCCATCTACACTAGTCCCACCTGTCTGCTTTTGGTTCGTATCCCTCTAACCCTACCCTAACTATGCACCTAAATGTTTCTTAAACATTGGAATGGTACCTGCCTCAACTACCTCCTCCGGCAGCTTGTTCCACACACCCACCACCATTTGTGTAAAAACGCTACCCCTCAGGTTCCCATTAAATCTTTCCCCCTCACCTTAAGCCTACTGTACTGTATGTCCTCTAGTTCTCGATTCCCCTACTCTGGGCAAAATACTCTGATCTATTCTTCTCTTGCTTTTGTACTCCTCTATAAGATCACCCCTCATCCTCCTGTGCTCCAAGGAATAAAGTTCTAGCCTGTGCGACCACTCCCTATAGCTCGGTCTTTCAAGTCCTGGCAACATCCTGTTAAATATTTTCTGAACCCTTTCAAGCTTGACAATGTCTTTCCTGTAACATGATGACCAATACTGAACACAATACTCTATTAAATATTAAATAAAAGCAGGAAATGCTACCCAATGTCCAAGGCAGAAGCTGTGAAGAGAAAAATAAAAGTTTTGATTTAAGGCCACATTGACGGCACGGTGGTGCAGCAGTAGAGTTGCTGCCTTACAGCGCCAGAGACCCAGTTTCGATCCAGACTATGGGTGTTGTCTGTACGGAGTTTGTACGTTGTTCCCTTGACTGCATAGGTTTTTTCCGGGTGCTCTGGATTCCTCCCACATTCCAAAGACATACAGGTTTGTAGGTTAATTGTTTTCAGTAAGAATTGTAAATTGTGTGTAGGATAGTGCTAGTGGGTGGGATCGCTGGTCGACGCAGACTCAGTTGGCCGAAGGGTCTGTTTCTGTGCTGTAACTCTAAACTAAACTAAACTAAACTAAGAATGATGCTGCCTGACCTGTTGAGCATTCCTACATTTTATATTTTTATTCCATAAAGTCTCCTGTCAACAGCATTTGCAAAGATTCAGTCCATTCTACACTGCAAGTGAGTATGATGTTGAGATTAAGACCAGGCAATATGCAGCACCTGCCCCATCACATCAAAGGAATGATCAAAAAAGCTGGAAGCAACTCAGTGGGACAGGCAGCATCTCTGGACAGAAGAAATGGGTGACGTTTTGGGTTGAGACCCTTCTTCAGACTCATTTTCCAAGGATAAGTAGGAGGAGGTGTCTGAGAATTGTTGCCTGCCCTCAGCCCGGTAGAAGGTCAGCGTGCCAGACTACCACGGCACCTCCTTTGTCGGCGGGTTTGATTATAATGTCAGAGTCGCTGCAGAGTGTGCGAAGGGCGGTACTTTCAGAGGGCGTGAGGATATTGTTAAGGGGAGTGGAAAAGTTGATACGTTTTAAATCAGTATCTGCAGTTCCTTCTTACACTTCAAAGGAATGGTTAAGAAGGTAGACAAAAATGCTGGAGAAACTCAGCGGGTGAGGCAGCATCTGTGGAGCGAAGGGGATAGGCAACGTTTTGGGCAGAAACCCTTCTTCAGAAAGGAATCCTTAATCTGGGCTTGCAAACTTCGGCAATTGGGAATTCGAACAAGCCCACACATGGAGACAAATTCACAGGATCCTCCAGTGTTAAATCTCTTGAGAGCAAGGATTAAGATGGGTGCTATTGCAAATTTCAGAATTCCCTCACTGTAGATTAGAGTCCTTTTAAATATTGATCCAGTGATTCTGGATTTTCCTCGCCTTCAGTTTATTTACCCACCTCCCCCCCCCCCCCCAACTCACCTCTACTTTAAATCTGAAGAAGGGTTCTGTCCCAAAATCTTACCTATAACTCGTGAGTTGCTGCCAGACTTGCTGAGTTACTCCAACATTTTGTGCCTTACTTGTTTACCATTATTGTATTCACTTCCGAATCAAAGGATCCTCCAATGTTAAACCTCTAGAGACTATAGAATTAAGATAGGTGCTCATTGTGATTTCAGACTTCACCCACTATATGTCAGATTCTCTTCATATATTGATGCAGTGACCATAAACTGGACTTTCTTCGCCTCCAGTGCATTTCCCCACCCTAACCCTCAACCTCTACTTTCAGTCTGAAGATGGGTTCACAACCGAAACATCACCTATTCTTCTTCGCCAGTGATGCTTGCTGACCCGCTCAGTTACTCCAGCATTTTGTGTCTATCTTCATTGCCATTACTATATCCACCGAGTGACAATGAAGAGGCACCCAGGGGACCAGAGAGTGTCAATTGAAATCTAATTCTTATGGAACATATACAATTCAAGAGCTGGTGCTTCTCATTTTACACAACCGGTCAGGAAGTAAGTGGAGTTCAGGATGACCTAAACACATCAAGTTATATGTACACACAACAGCACTAAACAACAAAATGCTATTTTTCATTATTTTTCAGATGAGGATTTGAGACTCCAATCCTATTTATATTTCCAGCTCTCACCTTACTTAATTCAAAATAGACCATGTTAAAAGCTTAAAATTTAAATGCTAATTGCAAAGCTTCTTTTTGGACTCTTTTCAGATTTTTTTTTAATTTCCTGTTTTTATGTAAAATTCAAATTCCTTTACTTCACATTAGGTGTAAATTTCCCTGCTGCTCAATTAAATTTTAATAATTTCTCTGCTCCAATAGAACCTATTGATTTCATTAGCAGAATAATTGAATTAGTCTTGCACAATCACAAAATTAACAAATCCATGAATCATATTTCTATCGCTCCTTCTGTACTTTTCATAACACATGCTTTATTGCAAATGTAAAGTGGGCTAAAGGCATTGTGTTGCACAAAAACAACACACAGTTTGAGACTTGCGAATACACACAAGCTATCAACATTTTTGCTTGTGACGATGATGCATCACCATCACTCTCGGCTTGCTAGAAGCATGCCAAGACTAGATCCCTGCTTCTCTGTGGAGTTAGACTTGCAAACAGATGGAATGTGTTCCTTTTGAGGACGTAATTCCTCCATTTGATGAATCCAGTGACAAATAAGGTGTCCATAAAGCATGTTAATATCAGGAGAGAAAGAGCAAGCAGCCTGCTCTGGTGAAATAAATAGAAACAACTTTTTACATGGTTTGCCTTTGAAAAATAAATTCATAAGCTCATAGATTCTTGGAGCAAAATTAGGTCATTGGGCCCATCAAGTCTCCTCCGCCATTTAATCATGGCTGATCTATCTTTCTCTCTCAACTCCATTCTCCTGCCTTCTCCCCACAACCCCTGACACCCGTACTAATCAAGAACCTGTCAATCTACACCTTAAAAATATCCACTGACTTGGCCTCCATAGCCTTCTTTGGCAATGAATTCCACAGATTCACCACATTTAATTAATTCACTTCAAGGAAAAGATTAAACTAAAACTGAAAGAATATTTTCCGTTTAATTTAGTGTAGTTTAGTTTAGAGGTACAACGCTGAAACAAGCCTTTGATCTGAAGAAGGGTTCTGTCCCGAAACCTTACGTATTATTTTTGATCCCTGAACGGCAACACTATCCTACACATACTAGGGACAACTTTACAATTTTACCAAGCACATTACCATACAAACCTGCTTGTCTTTGGAGTGTATGAGGAAACCGGAGCACCCGGCGAAAACCCACATAGGTCACGGGGAGAACATACAAACTCCACCCAGACAGCATCCAAAGACAGGATTGAATCCGGGTCTCTGCCGCGCCAGGCAGCAACTCTACCGCTGTGCCACCGTGCCACATGCTTTTACTCATGCACTTGTATGTATAGAATTTAATGCCCATTCCTAAATATCTGTAACAAAGGGAAAACCCTCATAGTCAACCACATTTCTGTCTAGGATTTGGAGTCTAATTCATGCTGGAGCAGGTACAACTGGTGGAGTTGCATTACTAATTTTAAAATGGTTGTTACAAATCCTCACTTTGAATTCCACACTTATCCAATTTATTCAACTAATTGGGTTTAAATTCCCTAGGCATTATGATGGAATATGAAGATATCTCTGGATTAATCGTCCAGTTACAACCATAATGCCACTATAGCATTCAATAGCGTAATCATGCCCATTAAAGATAGAACATAGAACGAACATTTATAAAAATGATGTTCCCTCTCTGAAACTGAGAGAATAACCTGGATTGCAACTAAATATCAACACTTTTGAAATGGATTTTCCCAATGGGGGAATTGATGCAGGAGGTTTTATTGTACTTTGGTTGAAATCAATGTGAACTAGTCAGTAGTTAGATAGATATTGTTAAAGGTAGTATAACAGTAAATGACCATTCTCCCATGACAATAATACATAAGTAGAATTGTCTAGTATTGTTATCAAATTGTCAGATCACGGATAGTTAGTCAGCTTTCATCCAGCAAAGTGATCACTATTGTGCCAAGAGGCAGGTTGGGTGTTAATTAGCTCCATAAATTATTGCACTTTTTACTTTCGTTTTTAGCTTTCTAGTTTTGGAACATGGAAACAGGCCCTTCAGCCCACCGAGTCCACGCCGACCAGAGGCCAATTAATTTATAAACCCGCACGTCTTTAGGATGTGGGAGGAAACAGGAGCACCCTGAGGAAGCCCATGCGGTCACAGGGAGAACGTGCAAACTCCACAGAGACAGCATCTGAGGTCATGATCGAACCCGGGTCTCTGGCGCTGTGAGGCACCACTGTGCTGTCCTGTTATTCTACTTCTTTAGAAGAAAAGGAATAAATAAGAGTAACGTTTTCATACATTTTCAGAAGTAGTAAAGTGACGAAAAATGAATAGTGCCAACAATGTAAGATAAGTTGCAGATTGGTCCATATTCGGCAATGGTACAATGTTCAATGGTTATTTATAGTCACATGTACTATGGTACAGTGAAATCCATTTTTGCATACCGTTCAGTACAAGTATTACTACACATAAGCACATCTTAGATACAGGAGAATCACATACAAATATTACACTGAGACAGAATAGAAGAGTTGCCAGATTTGGTGCCTTTTTCAAGTGGCAGTTGTTGTAAATGCAGTTTCTTAACCTGAACATGAAGGGCCGTTCTCCTGGTAGCATTGCAGGATCGGCCTGACCAAGCATAGCCATTGGTATCCTCCACCACTGCAGCAGGTTATGTCCAGTCCGCGACCCGGTTCTCTTGTCCACGATCCAGCTGAGTCCCAGGCTGCTGCAGGGCCTCCAGCGGCCCACTTCGCTGTGGAGGCGCTCTGCACTGCCTTCCGCAGCCGGACCGCCTCCTGCCCGTCTGTTCCGACTTCGACTCCCTCCTCCTCTGCCCTTGGGGCAAGCAGGGGCCGGGCTCAGTGGCTTCCTCTCTCTCCAGGCGAGTTCCCGGTTCTGTAGCGGGCAAGCCATGTCTGAAGTCAACGGTACTTTGGTTCAATGATGGCTTATTGTCATGTGTGCACTACACAGTGAAATTATTTTTACATTGATCGCTCATGCACGAGTTTTGTGCACGTGTAAATTGCACCATATTTTTGGTGCAATTTACAAAAACTCCAAGGTCCGGTCCAAGGGCTTGATGTACTGGAGCAGCTCCCGATACAGGTAAGCCGCAGGATGCTGCATGGCCTCCTCTGTCGCCCTCGACCAACTTGCCCCGCGAACCATCATCCCTCTCCTAGCCCAACCACCTTTGTGTCCCATGGGCACCTCCTGCAGCCGACTTTGAAAGTGCTGGAGGCACCATTTCCACTTCCACCCATGGGCAGCAAGGTGGCACAGCGGTAGAGCTACTTATTTACAGCGCCAGAGACCCAGGTGTGATCCCGACAATGGGTGCTTGGCTGAACATAGTTTGTACATTCTCCCTGTGACCTGCGTGGGGTTTCTCTAAGATCTTCAGCTTCTCCCACATTCCAAAGACGTACAGGTTTGTAGGTTAATTGTGTTGGTATAAATGTCCGTAATGTGTGTAGGATAGTGTTAGTGTGGGGGATCACTGGTCGGTACGGACTCGGTGGGCCGAGGTCCTGTTTCCGCGCTGTATTTCTAAACTAAACAAATCTAAAAATCAATGAGGATATTGACTTACCTGCTTACATCCTGCTGTATGTGGTACATGAGCCATCCAACCCATTCTACTCTAATAAATTGTATTCTGGGCCATCACTCCCATCTTTTAATACACCATAGTCTACACATACTGACATACAAAGTCATCTTGATGCAAATCCTGTCTCTCCCTCAGTCAGCATCATGCTTCATCCATTCTTTCCATGGATGCTGCCTAACCCGCTGAGTTTCTCCAGCGCTTTTGCTCAGGATTCCAGCATCTGCAGCGCCTTGTGTCATCATTCTTCATTTGACTGGGGTGCTGTCTGTATGGAGTTTGTACGTTCCCCCCGTGACCTGCGTCAGGTTGGCACTGAACTCGGTGGGCCAGAGGGCCTGTTTCCGCGCTGTATCACTAACTAAACAAAATTAAACTATAGTAATTTCTTCCAAATATGCCTTTACTTTTTTTACTTTTATCCCTTTTTCTCCACTTTTTCTTCACAAGAAACACTCAGAAGCCCAGTGAGTGGTAGAGAATTGAAAGTGGCTCTTTCGATATATTGCAAAAGATTTTTGCAGAGGAAATAGCCTTGTATATAGCTGGCATAAAACAAGGCATGATGATAGACACAAAGTGCTGACGTGTCAGGCAGCATCTCTGAAGAAAAGGAATAGGTGACGTTACGGGTCAGAACCCTTCATCACCTATTCCTTTTCTCAAGAGATGCTGCCTGACCTGTTGAGTTACTCCAGTATTTTGTGTCTATCTTCAGTATAAACCAGGATCTGCAGTTCTTTCCTACACATGACAGAAGGCATGTCCTTCAGGGTCACAGGTGAGGATCTCACAGCTACCCAGTGACAGTATTCGTCCCTATGTAGCCACATTCCATGCAACAGTCATTTAATCAGACTTCAAGTCAGCTACAAATAATGTAAAAAATCATGATTTGACAATTCTATTTCAGTTGTATAATCTCCCAAGAGATTCTCCTGTCCAATAGGACATGCTTCAGGATGACGAGAACCCATTCCTCAGTGAAGTTCAGGAACTCTGTACCATCACAAAATTAATGAGGGGCAGCAAGGTGGTGCAGCGGTAGAGTTGCTGCCTTGCAGAATCAGAGACCTGGGCTCGATCCTGATTACGGGTGCTGTCTGTACGCTGTTTGTACGTTCCCCCTGTGGCAGCGTGGGTTTTCATCAGCGGCTACGGTTTCCTCCCACACTCAAAAGACGTACAGGTTTGTAGGTTAATTGGCTTCAGTAAAATTGTGCATTGTTCCTAGTGTGTAAGATAGTATTAGTGCACTTGGCGATCACGGGTCGGTGCGAACGCGGTGGGCCGAAGGACCTGTTTCCGCGCTGTATCTCTGTTTCCGTGCTGTAATCTCTACTGACACGTGGCTCTGACAGAGACCTGGAAGGATCGTGTAGTGTTAAAGTTAAGTCTAGTCATTACTCACTGTCCATGAAGGACTGCAGGCACCTAGGTCGACTATTAAGAGGATGCGTAAATCTGTCACGATTTCAAAATCTGTGATCACCTTTCACGATGGCCTGAGGCTTTGTCTGTCACTGCCACTGCCTGTAGATGGCTGTGCGTAGTGCTTAGTTTCCCATGAGCCACATCCCCCTCATGATTTATTCTCCCAGTGGGCGAAGAGCAGCCTACAGCTGTTCCTGAGACTTTAGTTTGGTTTAGAGATAATTTGAGGAAACAGGACCTTCAGCCCACCAAGACCACACCAACCAGCGCGCACTTGCAATTGCGATCTTGCGATTGGCCACAGTGAGCTCCATTTGGTTGTCACGGTGTGGCATATTATGTTATATATAATTTGGAGTATTGTGAGGAGTTGTGGTCGCCCCATTGCAGGAAAGATGTAGAGGCTTTGAACAGGGTGCAGAGGAGATTTACCAGAATGCTGCCTGCATTAGAGGGTTTCAGTTACAGGGATAGTTTGCATAGACTGGATTGTTTTCTCTGGAGCATCAGAGGTTGAGGGGAGACGATAGAAGTATATAAAACAAAGGAGGCATAGATAGGATAGACAGTAGGAACCTTTTTCCCTGGGTGGAAATATGTAACACTAGAGGGCATAGCTATAAGATCAGAGGGGGAAAGTTTAATGGAGAAGTGTGGGGCAAGGTTTTTACACAGAGAGGTGGGGGCATAGAATGCAAGGGAGATGGTGGAGGCAGTTACAATGGTGACATTTAAGGTGCTTTTGGATAGGCATGTGGAAGCGCAAGGAATAGAGGGGTATGGATCATGTATAGGCAGATTAGATCAGTTTAACTTGGTATAATGTGTAGGGACGAACTGCAGATGCTGGTTTACACCGAAGATAGTCACAAAATGCTGGAGTGACTCAACAGGTCAGGCAGCATCTCTGAAAAAAAGGAATAGGAGATGTTTCGAGGCTGAAGGAAAGGTCTCGACTCGAAATTTCACCTATTTCTTTTCTGCAGAGATGCTGCATGACCTGGAAAGGAATGGAATGGAATACTTTATTGTCAATATATTTGACAACGCATGCATACCCAGTGAAATTATTTGACAACGCTTGCATACCCAAGGTATTGCTTGCATACCCAAGGTATGTAAATAGTCGCTAGATATGGCGCTAACAAAGTTACAAATTACCCCCGTCAGCTCCTACTTTATCCCCCCCCCCCCACGCCGGGTCCACATTTCTTCCTCCCGGTTGTTGTCCTGCTGAGTTACTCCAGCATTTTGTGTCTGACTTGGTCTCATGATCGGCACAAACATTGTGGGCCGAAGGGCCCATTTCCTGTGCTGTCCTGTTCTATGTTCCATTGTCTATGTATCACCACATGAGCACCAGCCACAGCCACGTCGTTTTGGAGCTTTGTAACGTTGATATATGGTACGGCAGCAAAATATGGAGACTGAATTGAACAGTTCACAAAGCGAGTGCAAATCCTTCAAGTACTTTCTTCAAAGCTCCTAAGTAAAGAAGCAGCACAACTCTTGTGGCAGCCACTCAGATCAACAGCTGGAGGCTGCAGTGAAAGCTGCCAGATACACTTGCCAGCTTCTCTACCCATTGCAATGGTGTTGCACACTCTCCAATTGCTTCACCGGTGAATTCCTGGATGCTCAAGAAACCCGTGTAAAATTCCAGAACAGCTGTTAACATTGCTCTTAATAAGCACTTAACATATTTACATTGTCATCTCAATTCAGCAGGGGGATTATCCGATTGTGGAATGATACGCTCAGGAGAAACCCATAAATAAGCAGCATTTCCAATGTGCTAATAAATTTTCTGGTCTCACACTCTGCCCCCAACCAGTTGGCCACCCCCAACACAACACTTAAATATATAGTTTATGAGTATACCTCACCACCTAGTAGGCTGGTCTGGAAAGTTAGATCACATGGAATCCAAGGTGAGCTAGCCAAATGGCTCAAAATTGGTTTGGATGAAGGAGTCAAAGGTGTGAAGGGTTGTTTTTTTCTGGTCAGAGGCCAGTGACCAACAGAGTGCCACAGGCATTGGTACTGGGCCCATTGTTGTATGTTATCTTCTTTAACGATTTGGCTAACTATATAGTTAACATTGTTAATAAGTCTTCAGATGACACCAACATAGATGGCATAGTGGACAGTGCGGAAGGATAGCTAAGTTTACAACAGGTTCTAGATCAGGTCTCTAGGTTCTCAGATCTCCATCCAAGACTGCAAGTCACCATCCAATACCACAAGAAATTGCAGAGAATTGTGGACGCAGCCCAGGCCACCACATCAAGCAACCTTCCTCCCAATGACTCCACTTAGATCTTACACTGCCTCGGCAGGGCCACCAGCAAAATCAAGGATGAGACGCAACCCGGCACCACAAACTAAACTAAAGTTGTGAAGGTGGACCAAGGAATGGTAAATGTGAGGTGTTTAACCTTGCATGTCAAAGCAGGGCAAGACATGTAGAAAATGATAGAGTCCTGGAGAGTGCTGTAGAAAAGAGAGGGTGGGGAATACAGATACATGGTTTCCTGGAAGTAGTGAAGAAAGCATTTGGCACAGTTGCCTTCATTGGGAAGCGTATTGATGACAAAAGTTTGGACATCATGATACAGAGTTGTTGGTGAGACGACACTTGGAGTACTGTGTGCAGTTCTGGTCGCCTAGCTAAAGGAAGGATATCGTTAGGTTAAAAAAAAATGGTGAAGAGATTCAGCAGGATATTACCTGGACTGGCGGGTTTAGTTATAGGGAGAGACTGGGTAAGTAGTGACTTTTTTCTTTGGACTGTGGGAGGCTGAGAGGTGATCTTATTGAAGTGTACAACATTGTGAGACGCATGGGTAAAATGAACGCTCAGTCTCTTTCCCAGGAAGGAAGATTTTAAAACTAGGGGGCACAGAGAGGGGAGAGATTTAAGTGGGATTTCAGGGGGCATCTTTCTCATGCAATCTGTCTGAAACTGGAATGGGCTTCTGGAGGTTGCTGGATAAGTAGATGTAATTATGACTTTTAAAAGACATCTCAACAGATGTAGGGATAGTAAGGGTTTAAAGGGATATGGGACAAAAGCAGGAAATCCAGACTTCCAGCTTGGCAAGCATAGACATATGGTCCGAAGGGCCTGTTTCCATGCTGTTTATCTCAATAACTCCTTGACTCTATGACGCTTCATTAGCAGGAAACTTGAATGACTGTTGTGTTTGATGAAACATTTATACTTTTCTTCCACACTGCATGACAGTGTTCACATTGATGTATTAATGACAAAGCATTTCTAATCTCGGCACACTGATTAATTAAGTTTAAAATATTTACGCTGATTAAATGACTCATTAGCTGTTTGAGGTATTAAATTATAACTACAGGTGTTTTTCAATGTCTTGTAATATCTTGCAAACAACATCCTTCTGTTTATGATCAACAGATCTTTTAATCTTTTAGTCTCACTTGAGCTTTGTCATTTTAATCTCATGCCATCTAGTCCTCAAATACGCTGCAGCTCAAACAGATTGGTTCTCCCTTCATCATTTATGCCTTTCATTGGTTGAGAAGTTCATAAATTCTAGCAGCAGAATTTGGCCATTTGGCCCATCTACTCTGCCATTCAATCATGGCTGATCTATCTTTCCGTCTCCACCCCATTCTCCTGCCTTCACCCCATAATCCCTGACAAATTGACATTGTTCACAATGACCTTATAGCTGAGAACTGAATCAACCTGAGTTTATTGTTACATACACAAGTACAGTGAGGCACAGTGGCGCAGCGATAGAGTTGTTGCCTTACTGCGCCAGAGACCCGGGTTTGATCCTGACTACAGTCGCTGCTTGTGCAGATTTTGTACGTTATCCCTGTGACCGCGTGGGTTTCCTTCCGGTTTTCCGGTTTCCTCCCACACTCCAAAGATGTGCTGGTTTGCAGGTTAATTGGTTTGAGTAAAATTGTCCCTAGAGTGTAGGATAGTGCTAGTGCGGACTCAGTCGACCAAAGGGCCTGTTTCCGCGCAGTATCTCTAAAGTCTAAACTCTAAAGTAAAGATGAAAAATCATGCCTGCAGCAACATCACAAGTAGATAGAGCCAGACAAACACATAAAAACTCATTATACATCAATTATGCATAACTTACCCATAACATTTCTGATAGAATGAAAACTGTGCAAAAAACAAGACATTGGTACAAACACATAATTAGAAACGTCCATGGCAGTGCTAGCGGTTGGCTGCAGTGTTCTGTTTGCCGAGGTAGGATTAAGGTTCATAAGGCCCATAAGGTTCATAAGGTTCATTTATTGTCACATACACCAATTGGTGTAGTGAAATTTCACTGGCCAGGTCAGTCATACAATTTAAAAAAGCAACAGACTCAGAAAACACATTTTAACATAATCATCTATCACAGTGACTCCTACACATTCCTCACTGTGATGGAAGGCGAAATAAAGTTCAAGTCCTTCCCTTTTGTTCTTCCTTGGTCGGGGGCCTCGAGCCCCTCGTTGACGGGACAGTCTTGAGTCCCGTAGCCGGCGGCGTTCCGGCCCTCCGCATCGAGGCATTCAGCTCCCGCCTCGGGAGGGATGTCAGCTCCCCCACGCCGGGCGATCAAACCTCGCGTCGGGGCTGGATGAACCTTCTGTAGCGTTGGAGCTCCCGACTAGCCTCTCCCGAGACTGTGAGCTTTTGATGGTAAGTCCGCAGGCCGCGGTGGGAGCGATCCCAGGCAAGGGATCCGATCCGATGGTAAGTCCGCGCCCTGCGGTGGGGCTCACGACAGTCCGAGGCGGCTTTTCAACCCTATCGATGGTGGGCCGCAGAGCCCGGAGAATGTGATCCGAAACTTGATCCCCTCTCCGGGAAGGTAAGAAACTGAAAAAAAAAAAAATTCCTCCGATCCCCACATAAAACAAACAGAAACAAACTACTATCTACCTCCAATGAGGACTGTAGTAGCTCAGGACTGCTCTCTAATTGTGGAAGGGCGGTTCAGTTGCTTGGTAACAGCTGAGAAGAAACTGTTCCTGAATCTGGTGGTGTGGAACACTTCTAAGTCTTGTTGGACTTGGTGTTGTGGGACTTCAGGTTTCAGCAACACTTGCCCAATGGTAGCAGTGAACCGAGGACATGGTCAGCTGGTGGGGATCCTTGATGGTAGATGCCAGTTTCTTAAGGCAGCACCTCATGTAGATGCTTTTGACTGATGTGAGGATAGTGCACTGGGCTGAGCCCACTATTCTCTGCTGCTTCTTGCATTACTGTGCTTTAGAATTAGCCATACCTAGCCATCGTGCTACCAGTCAGAATGCTTTCTATAATACTTCTATGGAAGTTTATTAGAGTATTTGGAGACATACAGAACCTTTCTCTCAGAAAATAGAGAATGCCTTTGTGATTAGATCTATGTAATAGAGTGTATAAAATCATGAGATCGGGTAGATGCACAGAATCTCTTGCCCAGAGTAGGGGGAACGAGGACCAGAGGACGTAGGTTCAAGGTGAAGGGGAAAAGATTTAATAGGAATCCGAGGGTAACTTTTTCACACAAAGGGTGGTGGGTGTATGGAACAAGCTGCCAGAGGAGATAGTTGAGGCTGGGGCTATCCCAACGTTTAAGAAACAGTTGGGCAGGTACATGGACGGGACAAGTTTGGAGAGATATGGGCCAAGCGCAGACAGGTGGGACATGTGTAGTCAGTGGACATGTTGGCCGGTGTGGACAAATTGGGCAAAGATGCTGTTTCCACACTGTAACTTTATGACTATGACAATGTGCTTGTCCTAGGGCAGTTATCCGAGATGTTAACCTCCAGGAATTTGAAGAAGCTAACTTGTATTTGAAGCAGCGGTAGAGTTACTGTCTTACAGCACGAGAGACCTGGGTTTGATCCTGACTACGGGTTTGTACATCCTCCCCATGATCTGCATGGGTTTTCACCGGGATCTCCGGTTTCCTCCCACACTCCAAAGATGTACGGGTTTATAGGTTAATTGGCTTGATATCATTATAAATTGTCCCACGTGTGTGCTGTGTTAGTGTGTGGGGTTCACTGGTCAGCGTGGACTGGGTGGGTCGAAGGGCCTGTTTTCGTGCTGTAAATGGCCTGTCCCAGTGCGGCGACCTAACTTGCAAGTTTGGACGAGTTTGCGCTTGACTCAAATTCGCAGCATGGTCAACACATGGTCCTAGGAGGTCCTACGAGGTCACTGGAACTCTCCTTCATGCTCGAGGGAAGTTCCCGCATACTCGCGGCCTCAGTTTGGTCGAAGAAAAATTGGCCGGCATGGTTATTTTGAACTCGTAGTGCAGTGGATTGGGGTTGCTAGGCAGTCGAGGCAATCTCCTTTGCTGACCAGGCATTTTAATTGGCTCATTGGAGTTTTCAGAACCAAGGAAAACTGACCGATAATGTTAAATGCCTGCTAAAAGTTTATTAAAAGTTGTCTGGCTTCTTAAAAGCGTCTCCACTCCTTCTCCCCCCCCCCCCCCTTCTCCCCCTTCTCTCCCCACTACTCCGTGCTCTCTAAAGGACTTACCGTACACTGTGCCAATCGTCTTTTATCTTCCTGTTCATCGCGGGTGTGAATCTCAGCTTAAACAGAAGTCGCTGAAAAAATTTGCGTTAGTGGGACAGGCCCTTTACTCTAAACTAAACTAAACTCAACTACTGACATGCCTATGAAGACTGGCCTGTGATCTCCAAACTTCCCCTTTCCAAAATCAACAATTCATTCCTTGCTCTTATTCAAAAAAGACACAACTGCTGGAGTAACTCAATGGGTCAGGCAGCATTTCTGGAGAACATGGATAGTTGCATCACTTGTCCAGTGATGCTGTCCACAGGTGTTGCCTGACCCACTGAGGTACTCCAGCACTTTGTGTCATTTTTTTGTTAAACCAACATCTGCAGTTCCTTGGTCTTGTTGAAGCTGAGTAAAATGTTGTTGCTGTGGCATCACTCAACCATATGTTGTATCTCTCTCCTGTTTGCTGATGGCTTTGTGGCCAAGTGTGCAGATGATATGAAGATAGGTGGAGGGCCAGGTAGTGCAGAGGAAGCAGTCTTCAGAAGAACTTGGTTAGGTTGGGAGGGTGGGCTAAGAAGCGGCAGATGGAATACACCGTAGCAATGTGTGTGATCATGCACTTTGTTAAGTCGAAAAAGAGGTGTAGACTATTTTCTGAAAAAGGATGTGCTGGTTTTGGAGCGGGTCCAGAATAGCTTCTCAAGATTGATCCTGGTTAACATATGATGAGCGTTTGACTGCCCTGGCCCTGTATTCGCTGGAGTTTAAAAGGATAAGGGAATATCTCATTGAAACCTACCAAATAATTAAAAGCCTGGACAGAGTGGATGTGGAGAGGATGTTTCCACTAGTGGGAGAGTCTAGCTCCAGAGGGCACAGCCTCAGAATAATAGGACCTACCTATAGAAAGGTGATGAGGAGGAATTTATTTAGTCAAGATTGTAGTGAATCTGTGGAATTAATTGCTACCGACAACTGTGGAGGCCAAGTCTTTGGGTATTTTTTATGCAGAGATTAATAGGTTCTTGATTATTAAGGGTGTCAAAGATTACGGGAAGAAGGCAGGTGAATGTGGTTGAGAGGGAAAGATAGATCAGCCACGATTGAATGGTAGAGCAGATGTGATGGGCTTAAGGCCTATATCTACTCCTATGAATTATGAACATGAATTACCACTGGTGATTTTACCAACCACATTGATGTCCATGGTGAATTTGAGATGGCATTGGGACTGTGCTTAGCATATAGTCATGGATGTAAAGAGAGTAGAGCAAGGAGCACACAGCCTTGAGGTATAACAGTGGACAATGAGGAGGAACTGTTGCTATGGATCCTCAATTCTTCTTCTTGCGTATGGCGTGCACAGCGTAAAGTTGTCGGACAACTTGTTCTATTTGATCTTATTTGATTGTGCACGCCGGGTTGATTGCATTTGTTGAAACAGGGCAGACCACGTGAAGGTTGCAATCTCCCAGCCCGATCCTCACTGATTAAGGTCGATGATTGCTAGTTGCAAAGGGAAGTATAAAACCCCACAGCTTGGAGCTTGATATGGAGTTTCAAGGGGAAGATAGTGTTGAATGCACTGTGGTCTGGAAGCCTGATATTTGCCTTCCTGTTATCCAGATGGTCCAGAACAGAGTGGCATCTTCCCTTGACCTGTTGTGTCGATAAATTGATGAAGAACTGGATCATTTCTCAGGCAGGAATTGATTCACGCCATAACTAAATTCAAAGCGATTCATTATGATGGATGTTCTTGCTACCGGATGGTAGTCGTCGAGGCAAGTCACCGGTCTGATGACCTTTGAGGCAGGTGGTGAACGTCAGAGCGCAGATGCGAGAGGTTGAAGATGTCCTTGAGTACTCCAGCCATTAGGTTCGCACAGGTCTTCAGTACAAGGCCAGCTATGCCGCCTGGCCCAGCTGTTTGTGGATTCATCCTCTTAAAGGATGCCCTGACATTGGCCTCAGATGCTGGGAGCACAGGGGCGTCAGGGCCTTGTGTAAGTGTGTCATTGTTCTCCCTTTCAAAGCATAGAAGGTGTTGAACTCATCTTCCAGATAACTTCAATGCCTTCCTCTCTCAAACTAAATCAAGCTTAACTCTTTAAGGATTATCGTGTATGCACACAGCTTATCTACCTTTGCTCAAGGGTTTCTTTACCATTTAATTTTAAATCTTATCATTTCTTTAGCTTATTCACATTTCAAAATAATATTACAGAATCAATTATCAAGCTAACTTGCTGAGCAGGAAAGCAGAATTGTAACAGATTAAGTTCAATTGCCTCGAGACCATCCCAAGTTTGCTGCAGCAAACACCTCGTATAGAGGCATCAGTGTGTTTTATACTGCCTCAGAAATACATTTTGTTAACTTCAATGGATTGCACTCTTGAGGTCAAGTGCAGTGTGTTAATATGGGCACCTTGTTGTGGATGTAGCCCAGTCCATCGTACAGACCAGACTCCCCACTATATCTATACTTCATGTTGCCTCGCAAAAGCAGCCAACTTTTTCACGCTAGTCATTCCATCTTCCCCATTCCCATCAGGCAGAAGATACAAAAGTTTGAAAGCACGTACCACCAGACTCCGGGACAGGTTCTCTGTTATGAGACATCTGAACTGTCCCCCCATAGGCTCGAGCATAGTCCCAATCTTCCAACCTACCTCATTACGGACATTGAACTTTATTTCTGTAACAGTAACATTACAATGCTGAAAGGCTATATTCTACACTCTGGCATTTATTTTTTTTGGTTCACCTGTTACACATGTGTATGACATGTCTGTATTCATGTACATTATTATCTGTTTTAATTGGATAGCACACAAATAAAAGCTTTTCACTGTTTCTCCGTGCACATGACAATAATAGACCAACATCAAAAGAAAATTAGACAAAGATCAGCCATTATCTTAATTAATGGCTGAACAGGCAAGGACTGAATCATCACCTCCTGTTACTTTTTACGTTTGAGATAATTTTGTTCAATTCTATCCTATAGAAAAAGAACCCTAGTGCTTGATTCGCTTATTGATTCCCCCGTTAATCATGTCACAATGTCGTGCTTTATGCTTTTGAGCTCCTTGCTCCTACTTCCTTTCATCATATTTAAATTCTAATTTTCCAAGAATTATATTTCTTTTTCTTAGCAAAATGTAGAACCTCACATTTGCTTATATTGAAATCCATTCCACTAGATTTCATGCCCATTATTTTTAGCATAAATCCAATGTCAAATGCACTTTACATAGATAAGCCCCCATGCAAGGTACAGAAAAGTGCTGGAGAAACTCAGTGGGTGCAGCAGCATCTATGGAGCGAAGGAAATAGGCAACGTTTCGGGCCGAAACCCTTCTTCAGACTCCATAAGTCTTAAGTCCCCATGCAGTTTCATCACCTGCAATTTTTCCAATTAGTTCCATAGATTGGTTGGTAAAGGTAAAGTTTCATGGAGTTAATATGCATGGATATCCTTGAAATGTAGACCAGCCTTCTTCAGGAACAGAAACAGAGAAAATGAAATAGATTACTTAGACTTTTGAGCTTGTTCCAACATTCAGATCCATCTAAGACCACAAGAAATTGCAGAGAATTGTGGACGCAATCCAGACCATCACACAAACCAATCTCCCTACCATCGACTCCATTCAGACGTCACGCTGCCTCAGCAAGGCCACCAGCATATTCGAGGATGAGTCTCACTCCAGTCACTCCCTCTTCTCCCCTCTCCCATCAGGCAAGAGGTACAGAAGTGTGAAAACGCACACCTCTAGTTTCAGGACAGTTTCTTCCCAGCTGTTACAGGCAACTAAACCATCTTACCAACAACTAGAGAGCAGTCCTGAGCTACTATCTACCTCATTGGTGGTATCTTTAATTGGACTTTACTGGACTCTATCTTGCACTAAACGTTATTCCCTTCATCATGTATCTGTACACTGTAGATGGCTCGATTGTGATCATGTATAGTCTTTCCACTGACTGGCTTGCACACAACAAAAGCTTTTCATTGTACACGTGACAATAAACGAGACTAAACTAAATTAAGATCATGCTGATCTGGTAAACTAACTCTATATTCTTGCCTATACACCATATCAGCCGCTTACCACTCTGGGTAACTAAAATCAATTGTATGTAAACTTGCAACCAACAATTGATCTTACCGTTATTTGTCCATGTGTAGAAACGTCTTCCACATTCATAGCAGCCTTTGCATGTCAAAATGTGTCTGAACTTCACTCTTGAAAAACATGTTCTAATGTTTGGAATAGGACCTCTCTCTAACTACGTATCATTTTCACTTGATATCTTCTAAACTTTGACATCACCCTTTAAACAGCTGGAAAACTTTTCCTTATAATTCAACCCTTTGGGTCCATGACTCTGCTTTATAGCCAGTCCTCGATTTTACAAAAGGAGTATGTTCATTCAGTCACAGTGGCGCAGCTGGTAGAGCTGCTGCCTCGCAGTGCCAAAGACCCAGGTTCGATCCCGACCTCGGGTGTTGTCTGTGTGGAGTTTTCACTTTCTCCCTGCAACAACGTCGGTTTCCTCCGGATGCTCCGGTTTCCTCCCACATCCCAAATATGTGTGGGTTTGTAGTTATTTGGCCTTCTGTAAATTGCCCCTAACATGTAGGCCATTGATGAGAAAGTGGGATAACACAAAGCTAATGTGAATAAATGATCAGTGGTCGGCATGGACTCGGTAGGCCAAAGGACCTGTTTCCTTGCTGTATTTCTAAAACTAAAATTAAAATGTTATATATCAAAGAAGACATGGTGAAATTAATTATAATGTATTCTTGTGGCCAGAGAGTGGCGCTCTCCATGTTATTGTGGGATTTGTAGATGAAGGCACATACCCTAAAAACCCAATGATATAAAAGCAAAGATGTAGAAATTGAAAAACACCTGCCCATTGAGTTACTCCAGCTCTTTGTGTCTTTTAGTGTAAACCAGCATCTGCAGTTCCTTGTATCTCCTATAATTTCATCATTCAATCTTTTTATTTTAAAAGTGTACGAGTCCTGATAGAGTCAAATGTCGGCAACAAAGACTGAATTCCTGCACTTTAAACGGCGGGGTTTACAAAACTGATTTTTAAATTGTAACTTCGACAAAGCAAGATGTCAAAAGGCGCCTTGCAGAGCCATGAAACACAGAGATGCCTGCCGAGGAAAGAACAATTAGGAAATGGGAACAAAAATGTGGTCAAAGTTAAATCAGCGAGTCAGAAACATCTAGAGAATACAAGCTTCCCGGGCATAGAGTAGGGAGCGAGGGCCGCGGCTGTCAGTAGTTGATCTAAGAAAGTCAGAATACAAAGGATTGCTAGTGGTTGAAGCATGGCGTGAAGTTACACGGGCAGCGGCGAGCGAGTCCAGGGAAGAATATGATCACAAGAGTAGTCATTTTAAATGTGTAACCTTGAGGGGAAACAAAGGGCATTGCAATCCACAGAGAGCAGAGATGAGAGGGGAGAGAGTGATGTAGGGGTTCTTGATAAACTGAGGGTTGTGGATAACAGGATACTGGCAAAATATACAGTACATTGAGTAGATAAGACTGCAGGGTAAAGGGACTGCAGAGCAGCACTTTCAGTGAGTAGGCTTATGGGGCTGTCCCACTGTACGAGCTAATTCAGGAGCTCTCCCGAGTTTCCCCTGATTCTAACTCGGAGAATTACGGTAATAGCCGCTTGTAGGTACTAAGGGCTCTCGTGGACATTTTTCAACATGTTGAAAAATCTTCACGAGCTTACCGCGTTTCCCGAGTACCTGTCGTTAGCATTATGAGCCGCTAAGAAACGTTGCGAGCTCCGACGTACCCGCTAGGTACATTCTACGTGCTTACCACGAGTTTGATTTTTTTTTTAACTCGGGAGAGCTCTTGAATTACCTCCTACAGTGGGACAGGCCCTTTAGGCTGGGGATGAGACGGATGATGTTGCAAGGGTTGAAGTAGACACATGAAAGTAATGCCATCCCTGCAATCATTATGAAGAAGGGTCCCGACCTGAAGCATCACCTATCCATGTTGTCCAGGGAAGCTGCCTGACCTACTGAGTTACTCCCCCACTTTGTGTCTTTCCAAAAGACGTAAATAAATTATATCTTTCATCACGTCAGAATGTCTTCAGTTGGATCACGGCCAACTTTGTTCTGCACGGAAGAACACACAGAAATATAGTACAGAATACTGCTCGGAATGCCGGCTTCGTGCCCGAAGGCTCATGTCTGCGGGACCGGGAGGAAGCTGGAGACGTTGGAAGTGAAGAGCAAGGGACAGTAGGTCGGCTGCAGGAGGTGCCCGCAGGATGCAAAGATGGCGGGGCAAGGGGAGGGACGTCAGTTCACAGGAAAAGCTGCGGTACATCGAGTTCATGAGCCGACCGTACTTTAGACATTGAATAATGGCACCAAAGATGGCAGCGCCTGCATGTGTAATATATGCAAAAGAATTTAACTGTGCATTATATATAACAAATAAAGCACCATCGAGCCATTGCTAAGGTACAATTACTAGTGTTCTGCTGGAAGCAAAAGGAAGGATGTGAAGATAGTCACATGACCGGCAGTTCTATACCTCACCTGGGTTGCTCCAAGATGTGACAGTGGAGTCAATGGAGATGACGTAGAATTTTTTGAGGGGGACGTAGATACTTGAGTGAGTAAACTGTATGGCATCTGTGAAGAGAAATGGGAAAACAAAATTGGGGTGGAAAATTGGATTAGTAAGTATGCAGATGATACTAAGATAGGTGGCGTTGTGGATTATGAAATAGATTTTCAAAGTCTACAGAGAGATTTGGGCCATTTGGAAAAGTGGGCTGAAAGATGGCAGATGGAGTTTAATGCTGATAAGTGTGAAGTGCTTCATCTTGGCAGGCCAAATCAAAGTAGGATATACATGGTAAACGGTAGGGAATTGAGGAATGCTGTGGAACAGCGAGATCTAGTTCCCTGAAGGTGGAATCACATGTAGATAGGGTGGTAAAGAAAGCCTTTGGTGTGCTAGCCTTTATAAATCAGAGCATTGAACATAGGAGTAGGGAAGTAATGTTAAAACTGTACAAGGCATTGGTAAGACCAATTATGGAGTATGGTGTACAATTTTGGTCGCCTAATTATAGGAAGGATGTCAACAAAATGGAGAGAGTACAGAGGAGATTTACTAGAATGTTGCCTGGGTTCCAGCAACTATGTTATAGAGAAAGGTTGAAAAAGTTAGGTCTTTATTCTTTGGAGCGCAGAAGGTTAAGGGGGGACTTGATTGAGGTCTTTAAAATGATGAAAGGGATAGACAGAGTGGACATGGATAAGCTTTTCCCATTGAGGGTAGGGAAGATTCAAACAAGAGGGCATGACATGAGAATTAAGGGACAGAAGTTTGGGGGGAACTTCTTTACTCAGAGGGTGGTGGCTGTGTGGAATGAGCTTCCAGCAGAAGTGGTGGAGGCAGGATCGATTTTAACATTTAAAAATAAAGTGGACAGGTATATGGACGGGAAGGGAATGGAGGGGTATGGACTGAGTGCAGGTAGATTGGACTAGGGGAAAACAAATGGTCGGCATGGACTGGAAGGGCCGAGAGGGCTGTTTCCATGCTGTAATTGTTATATGGTTATTATATGGTTAAAACAGTAGGGTAAATCAAACAGGAGCCTATAGGAGGAATGAGGATCTGCCAGGCAACATACCAGGCAAGATTCTAGAGATGAAGGAGAGTTGGAAAAAAAAATTAATGCAGCTTTTCAGAAGTAACAATGATATGGGTTTGAAAAGGAGCAGACCAGTGCATGGTCAATAGACAATAAACAATAGGTGCAGGAGTAGGCCATTCATCCCTTTGAGCCAGCATCGCCATTCAATGTGATCATGGCTGATCATCCACAATCAGTTCCTTCCCCTCTCCCCGTATCGCCTGACTCCGCTATCTTTAAGAGCCCTATCTAGCTCTCTCTTGAAAGTATCCAGAGAATAGGCCTCCACTGCCCTCTGGCAGAGAATTCCACAGACTCACAACTCTCTGTGTGAAAAAGTGTTTCCTCATCTTCATTCTAAATGGCTTACCCCATATTCTTAAACTGTGGCCCCTGGTTCTGGACTCCCCCAACATCGGGAACATGTTTCCTGCCTTAAACGGGTCAAAGGGAACCATTTACAATGCCAGCTCTCAGCATGGCTGGGGAGGCAGGAAGGAAATGGGAATCACTGTAGGAATTTGGAGGAAACAAAGGGTTTGGACTCAAGAAGTAGACTAAGTGAGATTTTCTCTTGACAAGAAATGAATTCAAGAAACAAGAACCACAGATGCTGGTTTACAAAAAAAAAAGATAGACACAAAGTGCTGGAGTAACTCAGGAGATCAGGCAGCATCTCTGAAGAACATGGATAGGCGACATTTCAGGTTGGAGCTCTTCTTCAGACGGTTTAATTTTGTTTCAATTAATTGCATGCTCTCTATGTTTATTGTTGGAGTAGCAGAGATTTTTTTCAAAGACATGAAGTGCCGGATTAATTCAGCGGCTCAGGCAGCATCTCTGGAGAACATCTCTGGATTGGTGACATTACGGGTTGGGGCTATTCGTCTGATTTTATAGAGATGGCTGATTATGGAAACAGAAGCTGGTGCTGACCTTTGCTTTTGGGATAAACCTGGAGTGCCATAATTCCTTTGGGTAGACTATAAGACTCAAGGGCATTGAATGTTTATGTCATTAGGGAATTTTGAGAAGCATTGAAGTAAAATTAGCTGAAATACAAAATGCCTCTGTGGTCCAACCTGAACAATTGACAACCAAATATGTGGCTCAGTTCCTAATACATGGACTCAGCCTAAAATAACAACTATCCCTCTGCCTCCACAAATGCTGCCTCACCTATTGAGTTCCTTCAACATTTTTCTTTTTGCTATGTGTTAATGTGTTTTCAGAAACATTTTGATTACTTGTAGGGTTACTGTACAAAACAGATCTAGATTTCCATTAGAATAAGTCAATACTCAGTAGATATTTTGTCCCAAGAGATTTACTGACATATTTGGACACAATGTAATCTCGATCAGTTTCACGTTTTAGATCTTTTTTAACTTTGATTATTGGTGCTAGCTTGTAAAGACATGAGGCCAAACTTTCTATCAAACTGCATTAGCATGTGACATCAATAAATTATTGTACTTATATAAAGCACAGCGCTATAAGTTACATTCATCCAATGTTGCAGAACAAAAGCAGATGTTAAGCATTTCTGTCAGAGAATCCAAAATTAAATCCTGTTTCAAATGGACCTTAAATGCCACTTATGTTTAACACTGAAAGGGGACGTACAAAATCATTGCAAATTAGTCTGTTCTCTCATGTAATTAATAAATCCACTGCTGTCCTCTGCATAGGCAACGATATTTAATACCTGTGATTAATTCACATTGCAAATTGCAATTAAATGGTATTATTTTATTTAATTGGGATTTGTGTCAAAGGCTTAACTTCTCAGTCAATGTTAAAAACGCAATAACATCTATTTTGTTTTCCTATTCTTTCCAGTCTTGTCGTGAATCCTGAGCCGAGGATGTTCTATTCTGGAGGATGGTATTTATTTTAATGGAAATTAAATTCACAGGTTAGGCATAGAACGGAAAACAAAAACTCTGAATCTTAAGAAGTTCCACTCTCACCTCTCTGTTCTCTCAGCCAGGTTGAACATTCTTCATATTCTTTCCTAATAAGGACATGAGGTCATAAGGAATAGTAGTATTAGGCCATTCAGCCCATCAAGTCTACTCCGCTACTCAATCATGGCTGATCTATCTCTCCCTCCTAACCCCATTCTCCTGCCTTCTCCCCATAACCTCTGACACTTGCAATAATCAAGAATAGAAAGATTAAACGAGAACTTACTGTTTGAAGTTTGATCGTGATTTTAAGAGAAGTTGGAGTGAGAGGCTACGTGAAGAACCCGCCAGCCCGCATGCGTGTCAATCTTCAAAGCAACTGTATGAAACCACAGACCACTTGCACCAAATTAAACTATAGAAAGATTAATAACCCTTGATTTACTGAATGATCTTTATGAGATTCAGGATTGGGAGTGGAGGGCACGTAGTCCCTCACTCCAACTTCTCATAAAATAAAGATCAAACTTCAAATGGTAAGTTCTCGTTTAATCTTTCTATTTTATTTTGAAGTCTCGTGACGAGACTACGTGAAGCCTTTGAAACTCTGTGGTTTCATGCAGTAAACCAATCTGTATGTGAATACACTACACAGATAAACCATAAATGGTAGAAAAGACATGGGCCATTAACAACATGATGCTAACTTTACATTCATGTATATCGCCCTTAATTGGACCACAGTCCCAATTGCCTTTGAGTTAGACAACAGCTCATGTAGCACTGTACAGAATTCTATCTGAAAACGTCCAGAGATGTTCGAAGATATTCTATAACCTCCGATATTCTATAACCTCATCTGAGCCTCCTGCTGTTGCAAGAATGTGATCAAAGGGAAATGTCCATGCTATTGGCTGCTGACGTGCCAGCAGCCCTGGTAGCGTGAGACTTGAAATTATTTGTATGCACTCCCGCTTTCAGCTGCTTACACTCTATCCAACTTGAAATAGTCTGCACCAACAATTTATTGTGAAACTATTATATAACTATGAACAAACTTTTCCTTTATCTCATAGGTTCTTAGTAACCTCAATGTACATTTTCACCTAATAAACACCCACAATCTCTGATCTGGTGGGTATGCTGTCAACTCCAACTTGTACCCAACTGTGCCAGCTCTGCTTTATGAGTTCATTCACCTAAAATGCTACCCTCTTGTCAGATATGACCGAGTGATCCAGAAGGAGATTGCGTAAAGGCTGTGCTCTTCGTGCTGAAATCAGTGTCATAAGCATGACTAACTTAAGAGTAAATGCTCCATCTTTAGGGATACCGCTGGTGATAATCTGCATAAAGATTTATACTGATGACACATTCCACACTACTTTGTATCTAGGCTTTAGAGTGTTCATTTAAAAGACACCTTCCATAACCTTAGTCACCAGTGGGTGAGAGCCAATTGTTTATTTTCCCAATTCTAGTGCTAGATACGATGACAAAACACTATAAACAGTGTTAATTGCGCTATAACATAGTTGCTTCTCATAATCCCAAACTGAAAGAAAGCCACAAACCTCTGCTACTTCTGTTTAAAAGTAACTCACATGTGTCTCTTCGCAAAACTTTCCATACAACCATGCAGTGATAGATGCACGAGTGACAGGTTGAACTAGCCACTGCTCTAGTCATAGAAACATAGAAACATAGAAAATAGGTGCAGGAGTAGGCGATGCCAAATTAAACTACCTGCATGTGATCCATGTCTCTTCATTCCCTGTATATCCATGTGCCTATCTAAAAGCCTCTTAAATGCCACTATCTGCCTCCACCACTGCCCCTAGCAGCATCCATTTAACAATGCAAAATATTAAAGCAAAACATTGATGAGGATGTGCAAATTACTTTTAATTTGATGCAGATTCCAAGGATAGAGCTCCTGGGATTGTAGTAAGGCCACACACCGTGGGTGGGTTCCTTAAACAGGTCAACGTTGAATGCGACTTGATAACAGCAGCTGATCCTGACCAGGAAGCTTGGGATTTCCTCTTTCATATAAACATAGAAACATAGACAATAGGTGCAGGAGTAGGCCATTTGGCCCTTCGAGCCTGCACCGCCATTCAATATGATCATGGCTGATCATCCAACTCAGCATCCTGTACCTGACTTCTCTCCATAACCCCTGATCTCTTTAGCCACAATGGCCACATCTAACTCCCTCTTAAATATAGCCAACAAACTGGCCTCAACTACCTTCTGTGGCAGAGAATTCCACAGATTCACCACTCTCTGTGTGAAAAATGATTTTCTCATCTCGGCCCTAAAAGACTTCCCCCTTATCCTTAAACTGTGCCCCCTTGTTCTGGACCTCCCCAACATCGGGAACAATCTTCCTGCATCTAGCCTATCCAAACCCTTAAGTATTTTGTAAGTTTCTATAAGATCCCCCTCAGTCTTCTAAATTCTAGCGAGTACAAGCCAAGTCTATCCAGTCTTTCCTCATATGAAAGTCCTGACATCCCAGGAATCAGTCTGGTGAACCTTCTCTGTACTCCCTCTATGGCAAGAATGTCTTTCCTCAGATTTGGAGACCAAAATTGTACACAATTGTACGCAAATAGTCTGTGAGGAAATACAGGAACTTCTTTCAGCAGATTAATTTACAATGGAAGCCATGGATGAGTACTACTTGAGGCCAATTTGGTACTACTATAATTCATGTTGCCTCATCTTGAATTATCTTTAGAGGCAACTTCTGACATAATACCCTGACTCATATCTGTGGGTAGGGTCAGAGACATATTGTTAGGTACTTCCCCCCCTCTGGTGAATGCTATGTACTTAACTCTTTTGTTTCTCTCCTGAGTGCAGGCCCCGTGGCTGGGAGTCAGGAATCAAGGGGTTAAGGGCTCCTGTACCTGATTGGCCAAGCTACGTCAGGTGACATCGGAAGCTTGAATATCAGAATCTCCCAGAATTCTCTCTCTTCGTCGACCCTGGCTCGTGAGCAGGTTGCTGGTGTGAGCTGCAGGAGGCCTGGCCACGTGGCATAGAACTTTGTGTATTATTACCTACATTTGTTAATTAATATTGAATTGGGACAGATAAGGGCTGACCTGAGGGTTTTCGTGTATTTTGTTTCAGGGTTATTTCCATTTAGGCAGGTTAGAGACTCTAGTTCGACGGCCCATTGCGAGGCTGGCTGGAGCACTGTTATCTTTGTTTATTGGTGTATTCTTGTCCTTGTCTGGGTTGTTTGGATCAGGTTTGGGTTTTAGCAAAATAAAAGACTGTTTTCTTGAACTTGAGCCTGGTTTCTGACTATGTTACGCGGCTCTGAAGTGCCTGCATTCGGGAGTCGTAACACATATCTGCAGAGTTTATGACAAAACCTAAATATGTAATAGATAATGCTGGCTCCAGTATGGCCTTTCCTGGATGAATAACAAACCTAGATATTCTAGGAGTGCCTTGGATGCTGAAACAGCTACAAAGAGATACTTGCAGACTGCACATTACTAGCCTTGCACAAAATTAGCATATATTGGGTTCATCTCAGGCCTATACCATCCTAACATAATTGAGCTCAAACTGTGCATTACACAGAAGTGCTAAGGCATCTGCTGCAATTCAGACAGCTGAGTTCCCTCCACCGACCTGGCAAAGGCCGTAAATTCTCTTTGAGAAATCTCTGAACTCACTGGAGTTTAGTCTTTTGACTGTTTTGCCCTTCTGATAGCCCCAAATGGTGGCATTAACCTACTGAACCTCCAGTGTCTGGCAGAAATCAGGGCTAGCATACTTTCCAGTAGTGTCTTGCATGTTCTTCTCAGTCAACTGATGAGAAGACCAGTATCCAATGCTACTTGCCAGTACTTCCTCTAACGGTTCTCCTATCCCCGAGGGGATGGCAAATGTAGTCAAAAGTGTCAGCAGATCCTTATTAGACTTGAGTTGAAGCATATCATCCACTTGTTGTGGAAATTCGAGTTCACTGTCAACTAGCCCACAGTCAGAGTCTCCACAAATAATCCTCAAAACACCTCTCCTCTGAGAGGGAGATAGCATAATGCAACCCTGAACAAGGTATTGTGCCGCAGACATCTGACTGGAACTACCTGTATCGGTCGCCAGTGTGCAGAACACATTCCCTTCGACCAGCCTCTCAATCAGGTTTTCCAGTATTGAGACCTACAGATGATATCCTCAATGGATATTAAGGCAGTACCTTCCTGCCCAATATTGTCCTTTTGGACATAATGCCGTTTTGGCCTTGGCCTTCCCTGAACATGGGTCACCAAACTGCTCCCTTACTGAGTTTTTGCTGTTTTATTATTTACTTATTTACTTTTTACATCACAAACCTGCAAGTCAGGTAATAATGCTACATGCCAGTTCGGCCTTTACTGGTTTACCTATCCCTGAGAGAATGGCAAATTATGTTCCAGCGTGCTGGCAGCTCTTTTTAGCCGTGAGCTGAAAGAATTTTGCATGTGTTGCGGGAATCCTCAAACTCCCTGCCTCTGAGCAGGAGATATCCTCAAATATCTGAATTTAATTGCCTCAATGCAATGCACCTTCCTCACTCTTGTGGGCAGCCTGAGTGTCTGTGTCTTTGTGTTAGTGTATTTTTGTGTGTGTGTGTGTTTCTGTGTGAGTGTATGAGTGTGTGTGTCTGTGTCTGCGTCTGTCTTTGTGAGTGTGTGTGTGTGTGAGTGTGTCTGTGTGTTGAGTGCTGTGGGGTTGGACTTGCTGCTCGCATCCTGCTTGGACTTGCTGCCTGCATGCTGCTTGGTGTGAGGTTGGACTTGCTGCCTGCACTCTGCTTGGAGTGCTGTGAGGTTGGACTTGCTGCCTGCACTGTGGAGTTCTGTGAGGTTGGACCTGCTGCCTGCACTCTGCTTGCTGTGAGATTGGATTTGCTGCCTGCACTCTGCTTGCTGTCAGGTTGGACTTGCTGCCTGCACTCTGTTTGCTATCAGGTTGGATTTGCTGCCTGCACTCTGCTTGTAGTGCACTGAGGTTGGACTTGCTACCTGCACTCTGCTTGGAGTGCTGTGAGGATGGACTTGCAAGTTTTAAGGGTCATTCACATTTTAAACTGTAATAAATTATTTTTCCACTTGCCATGTCTGCATGTTCTTCATCACAATCGGTACCTAATAGGCAGGAATGGGGGGAAGGTTGAGGGGAGATGGACTGAATGCGTGGGGGAGGAGGAGCAAAGTTGGGGGGTGAAGGAAGAAGGGGTAACTGAGTGAACTGACACCACACCAGCTTTAAGTGACTGAAGTGCCAGCCCACCAGCCATGACTTAGTGAACTGCCAGCCCACCAGCCATGACTCACTGAACTGCAAGTCCAAGAATCCATTCAGTCCACAAACCAATCCCTTCAGCCCACAGCACCCATACTAGCACTCCAGAGATCCACGCAAGGATACTTTCCTCCTTCATTGCTGTGATCTGTAAAACAAGATGAAAATGTCTGTGATTGGCTGTTCACCCTCTCCCCCTTCTCTCACAGAGTCTGTCACCTGTTTTCAGCATAATTACGGCAGTTTCTGAGCTGCCAGCCCACCAGGCCTGAGTTTCTGAGCTGCCAGCCTGCGAGGCCTGAGTGACTGAGATGCCACCCCTCAGTGACTGAGCTGCCAGCCCAAGGATCCATTTGGCCCACCCTCTGCAAACCAGTCCATTTGGCCCACAAAACCCATGCTAGCGCTCCAGAAAGCCCCCCTCCTCCCACCCCCTCCCCCACCCCCCCCCCCCCCCCCCCACTGGCAAGCAATATTGGAATTGGTGGAGAGATGGAATATTGCGTTGGGGGACCAGCCCTCCCGTGTGAAGCTGGGACCCAACGGGTCCCACATAGTCTAGTTGGTCATAGCGTTAGAGAACATGGAAACATGCACTCTGGTCAACTGACTCCATGATGATCAGCATGCACCCATATATATTAATCCAGCATTAATCCAAGAGTCAAGAGTGTTTTATTGTCATACGTTCCGATAACGGAACAATGAAATTCTTACTTGCAACAGCATAACAGATATATAAGCATGCTACTATATCTGTGCTCTTCCGGTTTGCGTGGTTTTTCTATTTGCACAAAAATGGTTTACTCGATAGCGCTACGATTTTTCGTCAGCTCACTCACCGCTCTTCAGTGCTGCGAGTGCAACAAGTTTTGTTCCAATCGGTAGTATATTGTAAAAGTTTGTGAGGTTTAAAAATACCCTCTCCTGCGAGTCAACGCTGCGTGGATTGGTCTCTTCTCCTGTCACTCCCAGGGACAGTCCGACCCTTCCTGCGCTGTCGTGTCTTTACTGGAGCTGAGGACAGCCGTCGGAGGTCTCCAACCAGACACAACTTTCGGAGGGAACGGAAGCGGCTCAGCCCGGCCGGCACGGAGTCGGAGATGTTGCCAAACGGAAAGTGGAGAGTCTGATCCCAGTGGAGGAGAGCGTCCAGTTTCCGATGTGCCCCAAATGCACCGCAATCATAACGCCTCGCAGCTCACGCACCGCAGCTCACGCCCCTTCCCCTCTGGCCCCCCTCGCTGGCTCCAGCCCCCCTCCCCGTGATACCCCCCCTCTTCCCCATGGCTCTTCCCCCATTTTTTCTCCAAGCTCTCCACTCCCCCCCCCCCCCCCCCCCCCCTCGGGCTGGTGCTCTGGTGCTCCTGGGCCGAGCTGAGGATCTGAGGCCTGGCTCTAAGGGCGCTGATGGCTGATGCTCCTCTTGGGCATGCAAGAAGCGAGAGGAGCGGCAACCTCGAGATCCTGGGAGGGAGTGTGGGGGAGGAGATGGGATAGAGGGACAGGAGGGGTAGTAGCTAGGGGAGTGGAGTTATGGAGGGAGGGAATGACTGAGGGTACGGGAAAGGAGAGGGGGAGAGAGAGGTGAGAGGGGAAATTGAGGAGGGGAGGAGGAGAGGGGAAAGAAAAGGGAGGGTGAAGAGGAGGGGGAGAGAGTGCTAGGGATGAGGGGAAATGAGCTGTGCCTGTGCAGTTGGCTATGGGTGAGTGGTGGAATATTGCATTCTGTCTCCAATTACACAAGCCTCCAACGGGTCCCACTTAGTCTAGTATACACACAAATATATATATATAATTTTATTTTTAAACAGAAAACAATCAAACAAAAATAATGCAAAGTTACAAATGAAAAAAACTTGTTTTAATATGTGTAGGAAGGAACTGCAGATGCTGATTTAAACCGAAGAGAGAAGCAAAAAGCTGAAGTAACTCAGTGGGTCAGACATCATCTCTGGAGAAACGGAATAGGTGACGTTTCGAGTCGTGCCCCTTCGTCAGACTGAGAGTCGGGGAAAGGGAAACGAGAGATACAGACGGTGAAATAGCGAGATATAGAAAGAATGAATAAAACTTATGCAAAAAAGTATCAATGATAAAGGAAACAGACCATGCTGTGGGTTAGGTGAAAACGAGTTACAGACAATGAGACTCAATAAGACAACTGAAACTAGTATAATGACTTGGGTGGGGGAGGGATGGAGAGAGAGGGGACACAAGGGTTACTTGAAGTTAAATAAAATCAATATTCATATCGCCTAGTTGTAAGCTGCCCAAGCAAAATATGAGGTGTCGTTCCTCCAATTTGCATTTGACCAGTTTTAACATGTCACGGTGTGGAAATAATTAAGAAATAATACTACTCGGCGGCTTTTTTGTACAAACACCTGTTACAGATAATGAATGAATTGTTTCATTAGGTGCAGAAATGTACTTTTCAAGTGCAAACAGAATGCAATTTTAAATGTAAGAGGAATTTCTCCTGCACAGAACATTATTCCTGGCAAACGCATAGATTGCAAATCTTTATAGTGATGGAACATGTAAAGATTATTCACAGTAAATGCACATCTTTATACATTTTTGATTACATCTCACAATTGCACACGCAATGGATGGTTTTGCTCAGAGATGGTTTCATTTATTCTCTATTCAACAAATTATACAGCTGGCCCATTTAACAGCCTCAGTAATTTTCCACATGGGCCCAGCTATCTGCTGCTAATTATACATTGTTGTTCGAGGTCCCCTTCATCAAAATAAGAAGGCAATATAAAAAAATAATGAGATTACAAACTTTAGTCGAGATCGTTTTAGTTGAAATAGTTTTTATGATTTTTGCGCTCCGCAGGAGAGCTTCTTGCAAGAGAGTGCTGGCAGAAAGATCAGTGCACGCACTCCTGTGGTTGAAAATCCCTTTCTGGAGAGCTAAATCAAAAAATCTTTGAGGTTGACAACGAGTATGCAGTTATTGTAAACTATGATTAAAATGCATTGCTTTTTTATACATCGGTTAATATTAAATAAGCTATCATGTATACATCTAAATATAGTCATCTCAATTTAACAGATGTTTGTTTAATCTGCATTTAATGATTTATCGCGTTTCTAATCAGGTGATTCTGACTAATAAAGTCAGGGGAATGCTTATCCTGGGTTTTACTGTCTGCATCTATAATATATTTACTCTTATCATTCAAAATTTACTGTCGGATTTAAATAATATATACCTGTGCCTCTGTTCATATTTAGATCTATCTTTTATCTTGGAGATCACCCAAAGATTCTCGTTCTCCCCTGTGATAGTCGGCACAGTAGCGCAGAGGTAGCTGCCTTACCGCGATTTACAGTTGATTTGCTGCCTTACAGCGCCAGAGAACCATGTTCGATCCTGACTACGGGTGCTTGTCTGTACTGAGTTTGTATGTTCACCCCGTGACCGCAAGGGTTTTCCCCGAGATCTTCGGTTTCCTCCCTTACTCGAAAGACGTGCAGGTTTGTAGGTTAATTGTCTTGGTAGAAATGTAAAATTGTCCCTGATGTGTGTAGGTGCTGGTCGGTGCAGACTTGGTGGGCCGAAGGGCCTGTTTCTGCAGTGTATCTCTAAATTAAACTAAACTAAACTAAATTGTCTTCACTCATTCTAAGATCAGGGAATGTACTTCTGGACATCTATCAGTCATCTCCAGCATATGCTCACATCCTTAGAATGGCATCTTTCTTTAGCCCTGGAGATTGTTCTCACCTTACACTACGTAAAATATACTTGTCTTCTGTTCCCTTTCAGTGTTTGGTAACACCCTCTACAATTTGCTTCACTCTACCAGGTTTGCTAGGATGGAAAATGAAATGTGTTCCATTGTACTCTAAAGCAGAGCCAAAGCCTGTTTCACCATTTGTCCGTCTTGGTCAAAATAGCTTTTTTCTTATCATCCACTCCTCCAATTGTGTATATTCAGTCAGTGGAACATCGCAAGATTCAAGGGTGACAATTGAACCCATCAATACTTAATATTTCACTACGGTAAGCCTGTCATTGCAAAGTCCAGCTGCAATTTGAAGTGATTAGCTCAATTACTTTACCTGGCAGTTTGCTCCAAACACCTCTCATGCTCTCCATGAAAAATTCTCTTCACACCAATTCTTTACGACATTCTCACAATTTAATATTTTGATTTGTGGGGTTATTTTCCAGGTTCCAGGGCTACATGGTGGCACTGCGGTAGATTTGCTGCTTTACAGCTCCACAGACAGGTTTGTTGGTTAAATGGCTTCGGTAAAAATTGTAAATTGTCCCTAGTGTGTAGGATAGTGCCAGTTTGCGGGAATCGATGGTTGGCGCGGACTCAATGGACCGAAAGGCCTATTTCCGCGCTGTATCTCTAAACTAAATTACCCTAATACTGTAAACCCTTGTTTTTAAGGACCTTTTTATAATGGATTTTGGTTATACTTGAAATGTACACGTGAAATGCCATATATTACACATGGTTATAATGAACAATGGGTGATAACGGACACCATCCCCCTTCCCCACCCCTCCCCTCCCTCACCATGGCCCATTAAAATGAGGGTTTACTGGATCTATAGTCTTTGACAACTCAATAACTAACAGCACTTCATCACAGCCTATTAGATGATCAAGTATGGATCAGACCACCGAAGAAGAACATTTAGTCCACTTCCGCTCTTCTGACCTTTCGATAGAGCTTTCCAGGTCATCTTACGGCCCAATTCTTTCATATAACCCTGTACAATTTGTTTTGTCTTGGAGGGTTTTTCCAATTCAATTTTGCAATTAACTGTTGAAATTACTTTTGCCACATTTCAGGTAAATAATGTAAGAATTTAACAATACATGTGTAATTTTGTGTATGTTTAATATAATTTGCCATTTGTCAATGGCCTTATTTTACTGGTTTCTAAAAGTTCAATTTTTTTCCCACTTCAATGCCTTGCAATTGTTCCTTTAGTTATGGCATTGTGTTCTTTTCATCCTTATTGCGTTCCATGTGAAGATCTGCACAGCAACATTTTAAGAGTTACATGATACGGTGCGGCACAGTGACGCAGCGGTAGAGCTGCTGCCTTACAGCGCTAGAGACCCAGGATCGATCATGACTACAGGTTCTGCCTGTATGGAGTTTGTATGTTCTCCCTGTGACTACAAGGGTTTCCTCCCACATCCCACTGTAAACTGTTATGTTGTCCATAGTTTGTAGGAACCCCACACATCGATCACCCATTCAGACTCGTTCAATGTTATCCCACTTTTGTACCTATTCCCTACACCCTAAGGGCAATTTACAGAGGCCTATTAACCTACAAACCCGCATGCCTTTGGGATGTGGGAGGAAACTGGAGCATGCAGAGGGAACCCACTTGGTCACAGGGAGAGTGTGCAAACTCCATTCAGACAGCACCCAAGGTCAGGATCGAACCCAGGTCTCTGGTACTGCGAGGCAGCGACTTCACGCACTGCACCACTTTGTTTTTTGCTGAACTGTAAAGATGTTAGCTGGCATCTTAATGTTTCATGAACTACACCTAGTGTCTTAGTGAGCGAATAATTGAGGTACCAAGATAAATGTTCTTTCTTGGATGACCTATTATTATCCATAACCCAAGCACCACAGTTTAAGTTTCTTCTGGTTCTGTGCTGAAGTTTGAATCGGAAATTACACATTTATGAACAATGGTGACCTTTGGCATTTTTAGTCAATAGGTTTTAGTGGTTCATATACCCTATAATGATGTCTCGTCGTCATGCCACACTCAGTGGCTATTTATTGCTCAATAGCTATTTCTAAGTAATCATTCAAGTTATAACTGCTGGCTAAAGCTCTATTGACTTAAAATTGCATTTTATAAAATTAGTAATGAATGCATTAGAGGGAACATTAACTTCCTCTACTCAGCTTAATCCATGAGGAACTGAAGTTAAAATTCAATGGTGCACCGACTATTCTTCTACTGCCTCAGTAATTACAGTAATTGATTGTAAAATGAATTTCATCCAAGGTCCCACTTCATTGGTATCAAATCACTTTAATTCAGATGTAATCTAAATGCACTGGCAGTGTGTTCTTCTTATTGACGAACATGCCTCTAATTGGACCACAAAAGGTAACTCTTATCTTGAACTTTTGCCGAAATGTGGGCGGCAACTGGTAGAGACCCGGGTTCGATCTTGACCACGGGTGCTATCCTTCGGGTG